>JAVYIG010005484.1:0-135983 GCA_035222895.1 Strongylocentrotus droebachiensis
GCCCTGGAGAAAGGCACCAACCGGAAACACGCCGTGGGAACGCTCTCTGGAGATTTGGGCAGTAGTTGGTTCCGTGGGAACTGGTCTCTCCCTGTGACGTTAACCACCAAGCCTTTTCAGGTCAGTTCACCCACTGGCGGATTTAGGGGGCACAACGAATCTGTCCTGTTCTTTCTTTTCTTTGAAATAAATAAGGATTACAAAAATATTCGAGGAGCTTGTGTCCAGATACATAATTTTTGTTTAAATGCAATTAGATCTTCAATATTAAACATTTACAACTGATCAATTTAAGCTCGAAAATCAAGCGAGCAAATCGGAAAGAGAAAGTTTTAGCACTGAAAGTATACTTTTGAGTCACTTTTTACTCAAAATCTAGTTAATGTATTTCATGATCAAATACATTTTTTAAGTTTTCATATGACTGTTGCAAACTTGATTCGCATTCATTATTCAATATCGGATGTTTTTTTTTCTTTTTCTTTCTTACCACTTTCAGTTTGTTTTTACGGCTACCGCGGGGATAGGCGGAATACTGGCTATCGACAATGTCATCGTCACGACACAACTGGAATCCTGCGCAAAATGTGAGGATTCGTATTGTTTGTTGACATGTTTGTTTCTTTGTTTGTTTATATTTTCTTTCAATTCGATACTTGTTTTAGTCTGCGACTTCTATTCCCATTATTGAACTTTTAACTAGCTTGAGCAGTATGTCTTATTATTTAATCAATATTGGTAACAGTTATATATTATAAAAACATGGATATGGACAAAAATAGTACTCTAAAATGATAATATAGGCGTCGAATTGGGCGCTTATTTTCTACACCAGACAGCAGAATCATTGTGTCAAATGGTGAGAGATAACTGCGAAGATACATTGTTCAAACTGCCACACTGTGGCTGTTTTTTGTATTTTCTCTGCTTTGGGCGTAAACTTTGTCTCAATATGTGGCCACAGTGCACATAGACCTAAAATTATTTTTATTTTTGTTTTAATTGTCTTTGTGGTAATGCTGTGGGCGTAAACTCTGTCGCATTATTTAGCCACAGTGCACATTTGCCACAGTGTGTAAATGAGGGTGATCACATTATATCCATATTATTTGCATAGTCTGTTTTATCGAATCCCCTTTATGGTCAGATTAATATTGAGGTGTTCACTGTTTTTTTTGTCTGTAACCACAGTGTTTTACAATTTGCTATACCGTGGTGGTAGTCATCAATATTGTGTACACATAGACCTAATAAAAACCATAGTTACGTTCCATTGTACTAATTTTTGTTCTCTATTGTTAAACTGTGGTGTGTACACTCTATAATTTCCATGGATTACTATGCGTTGCATTATGTTCAACAGTTTAGGAATAGTGTGATAATTTATCTCTGCTGAAACGCATTCAAGCCAATTTCTTGTCTGTTGTCCTCTGTCTCCACTGTGACGTTTTATGTACAACGTATTGCGCCATATTATTCTTTACCGATGCTTAGAGTTAAAGCCTCTCTAAAGTTTTGGGAGCCCCACAGCTTTGGTGGCAAAATTTCACTTAAATTATATCATAACGTGAAAGAGGATGTCATTTGAAACACATTTCTGCAAGAATTTTCAAAACAAATGTGTTTGAAGTCGAATATTGATGAAAGAATACACACTTCAGGTTTTCTGCGTACATTAATAGAAAACCAAATTATGTATTCTTTTATCAAATCTTTACAGAAATATGTTTTAAAGTGGGACTGCACTATTTTTAGCTACTTGGCCCTCTATATAGCAAACAATTCCTAAGCGGTACCCGTTTGTCCCCATGCAATGGTCCCCTTTGTCTTATGTTAATTGAGAGCTGATTTGATGAGATAACTACCTATCAGTGACCACGCAAGGAGGTCTAATCCCTCCCGGCCAAACTAGTGCATAGAGGCTTTAAATGACATCCTCTTTCCCATTATGATACAATTTAGGTGAAATTTTGCCATTAAATTTTTGGCGGATTGGGGGCTCTCCACACTATTAAGGGTGGCTTTAAGATGCCTTGCGTTATCAATAAATTGTCTTCCTCTTTAAATGAACCAGACATACCACCCCCGACCAAACCTCCAACCACCACGCACCCTTCGACCACGGCAGCGCAACCCACGACTGCCACGACCGGGCCAACGATGACCACCAACACCACTCCCCCGCAAGGCGTACCAAAACCGGGCAAGTCCAAACTCGGCATCATCGTCGGAGTCACCGTCGCCGTCATCGCGGTTATCGCCGTCGTCGTGATCGTCCTCGTTTGCAAGTTCCGCTCCGGGGCGGCAATGCCGTTCGGAATCAGCTACAAGAACGACCGGCTTGATGAGATACCCTTCTCTGGGGTGACACCAAGGGGTGTGGCAGGGGCTCATAATGACCCCACCGGAAACTTCAACAACCCCGTCGAAGCAAATGGATCGAGTAAAGCTTAAAGAGAGGTTAGTTTAGTTCTGGTAAAGGCCGATTAAAAATAATTTGTGAGTCTTCTCATCCTTTGTTCATTAGTGTAGAAAAAAGTCACAATAGAAATGTCCCCTGCAAAAGGACTGATCTTCAGTTGCCTTCATATTCAAATTGTGTGGCTAAAATGTTTGGACCAAACAGTCATGCCACATGTATGTGAAGTCCCATAATACATACCCATTTCGATGTGCCATGCATATGCTTTTCATTACGATTTTGTCCCCATAAAATTTAACTCTAGTTTGATGTGTTGAATTATATCTATATTAGCCTACGTGCATCCTCTTATACTTTGATTAACAGTTGTACAGTGTCGGGACAAAATTCGATGTCAGCATAATCATTGTATTCGTTTACTTCTTTTTATGTACCTAATGTGGCTAGACTGGGAAGTTACACGACCCCTTAAAACTCTGCTGTACAAAACATGTATTTTCGAAAAACATGTGTCCCAGCTGCTAGTGGTTCCTTTTTTATATTTCTTTGGTCAATGATAGATATCTTGTATAATACGACTGATTCAGTACAAATCGTGAATACATAATGATCTCATGTATGTCATTTATGATTTTTTTTCTTTTTCAAACTGGCGCTTCAGATAATATAGAGTTTAATAATATATGACAACTCAGAAAATGGCTTCAAGTTAAGAATTTTCAAAGGCATAGAGGGACAGACTTGTAAAGGAGAGAACAGAATCGTGAAGTCAATTTAGCCGTGACATTTAATAGCAGTATATATCGTGTTTCTAACATCAAAACATATCGTGTAGGTATCTTTTTAGCAAGACTGTTTAGCGATGTCATTTCAACATCCTTTTTGCAAGCCATGCTAACGTCAATAAATACTTTCATATAAGTTATCACAGTCATTTATACGTAGTACATACATTTCATTTGGACTAGACAAATATATTATATACTGTAAAAGTGTGCCTACGCAGATTCAGCAAAGACCATTTAATTATCAATTCGAATTCTTCATCAAGATGTTATTTATCTGCGTTTAGTCTTTGTTTCACAAACCATGAGATGTAATTGAAGTTTACCGCATTTTACCTTAGCTCTTATAATATAAGGTAATTGATTATAATAAAGATTTATGACATATTACCAAAGTGAAATGTATGGAAATCTCGATACCATAATTATGTTGATTGTTTCTACGCAACTGTACATTTATTTCATCACGCAAAAAAACAAAACATTAATGTATTTATCAGGATAATTTGCTTATATGTTGTTTCACTTCAGATGACAAGTGCGCCATCTTTGTTCTATTTCTTTTCTTTTGCTTTCCCTCTTTCCTTCTCTCTCTCTCTCTCTCTCTCTCTCTTTCTCTTACACACACACACACACACTCACGCTCACTTCCCCTCTCTCTCTCTCTCTCACTCTCATGTTTTCTTCTTCTCTCTCTCTCTCTCTCCTCTCTTTCTCTCTCTCTCTCTCTCTCTCTCTCACTATCCGTCCCTCTTACACAAGATCTCAGTTTTGTCTGTCTTTCTCTACTCTCCTGATCGACCCATCCCCCTCCCCTCTCCCCCCCCCCCCCCCTCTCTCTCTCTCTCTTTCTACCCTCCCCCCCCCCCCTCCTTACGCAGTATTTCATTTTTGTCTGTATGTCTCTCCTGATCATCCCAGCCCCCCCCCCCCCCCCACACACACACACACACATCTCTATCTCTCTCTCTCTCTCTCCCTCTCTCTCTCTCTCTCTCCCTCTATCCCTCTCTCTCTCTCTCTCTCTCTCTCTTACTGATCTTGTTCATATCATAACATTTGTTCAATGATTATCATATGCGTGTATATGTATACAAATAACAAAATAAAACTATATACCCAAAGAAGAATTTGATATCGAATGTGTACTTTTTTAATAGACCTTCTAATAATATCAAACTTATAACATTTCTGGATAGATGCACACACAATAAGACGTGATTCTGGACTTGTATATTTACACCATTCGTATAAGAATTCTAAAAACGTTCAGTGCTGTAAAAGTGTCTACTCACATGTATGTACATTAAAAGAGCAAGTATCCCTCCCCACACTTACAATTTTATACAGAATAACACAAACAGCATTACATTGTAATCTTGATCATTCTAAAGTTTTTTGAAAAAAGAGTCAATAGAAATAAAAAGAATTATCGTGAGTAATGAAGACGGAAAAAAACCTGATGATTTTTTAGTTTGCTATGCATAATGGGTGAAGAAATACATAGAAAATAAAAATGAACAAATTGCATTTTTCTCAGCCAAAATCTTATAAAAACGTGCATAAATATGGAAGAGGTATTCTTTATCACAGCAATGAATTTAAAAAACCTAATTTATCAAAGATCATTTATTTAAAATCATCTGGCTAATAGTAAAAAATAATCCATCAGAGATTGTCTTTAAAATACTTTGGTTTTCATGGAGAAAGCTTAAAATCAAACAGCAAATTTGTATCAAAATGTATTTTACTCAAATGAAATTAATATAGCTCTTCATAAACATCTAATCTAATAATTATGGTAATCAAAAGTTATCACAGGTTAAGTGACAATTTAAGTCTTATCCTTGGGATTCGATGGAAATACATTACACCATGAAGGGAATGTTAAAGGCAATTCCCTATTAGCACACCTGGTTGCAATATCTTTATGGATACAAAATAGACCGACATTTTGCATCCACATGTATTTATGAGAATGCTGTAAGAAATGGAAAAATAATCATGGTCACTTTAACTTTAAAACACACACCTGTAGTATTAGTGTATCACTCGGCAGCTTGAACTCAAATGGATATCAACTACTGTATATATCATAAATCTCAATGTCAATTTCAATTATCTCATTTTAATACTATCTGAATATAAATATATCAACTATTTTCATAATGGGCACCGCACAACAAAAGGTATACATAATAGGGTGGATGGTTCTTTTTCACATTGATATAGAATATCATAAATCTAACATTTATACTAAATTATGAATTTTAAAATATTACATCGACTTCTTCTATCTCATTCAGAAGGGGGAAAAATTGACAGGTAAAGGGCCAACTTTTAATTCATGAAACAGGTCCTTTTGAGCCAAAGGGCGATAAGTTACAAGTACTTTAACACAAAGCTAACCCCCTTTTGGCTCTGAACAGTCAAAATTTAATATGATGGGGAATAAACAATACCATACCATACTCAATATACTCTCTAAAAGTAATAGGCATTATAATACTCTCAATAAAATAAGTATTATTCTTCCTACGCTTGACATAAATTCCCTATTCACCTAGCCAAGGTTAACACCAGTAAATAAATCAATATCGCTTTCAGAAACAAAGGAGCTTATAAAGACACAACGCTACTCATATAATACTGACTGCATAGTGCCTGTTCTAAATATAGTCTTTTGAATAAGAAATATAGCGTCAAGAATAAAGGAGTGCCAATTGTACACATCTATATTAACATGGCAGATATCAATACACTAATATACATAGGTTTCAAAAAGCATTGTTCCCTTACTTGCTAAATTTGGTTAAATAAATATGTGACACTGGTGAAAATACGCCACAATAATTCCTTTATAATGATTGTACAACATCACACCAATTTTTTTAATCAAGCTGAAACTGATTTGATTTTATTTTGTTACGGTTTGGTTTTGATGCAAATTCTTGAAGATATTACAGAGTGTTGGTAAAGTTCAGAAGGTCAATGATTGAACTTCCTCAATTTTCTGATTTTGTGGATACACAATCCCTACAAAACTCTTCTCTAATTCTAGGATTTATTGATCAAATCATTGGTTAGCATTATTTTTGAGCTTCAAATACAAGCTTCCAGTTATGTTCGTAAATATCAAATTTTCACAAAAAAGACATTTCATTTTTTTCCCTTTAAATTCCAAAAACTATTTCAAAACATCCAAAATATATATATCCCAGATACATGTATGGTACTGACACCTGATCAGAATTCAACTGAAAAATTGTTTCATGATATAGATAAAGAGTGATACTTATTTCATAATACTTCTTCTTATATACTTATCATGTAATACCTTAAAGATAAAACTTTGGTCGGAATAAGCCTGTGTGTAATTTGACTAAATTTGCATAAAGGTAACACTTTACATGATTTTGTTTTTAAGGAATAGAGTATATAGATGATAACACAGGTGCAGTGCATTTAAGCATCCCAGCAGCATATAAAAACTAATACAAGACTCTTTTACCTTTAAGTAGCCATCGGAATATACAAAGGAAATATAACAATATCCTATATATATATACATGATATACCAATTTAATAAGTCAGAGCAGTGGCATAATAGGGTTTTGAAATGAAGGGAGGGGGGCTTTTAATGTCATAATTTTCCTGGAATGACATTTACTGACCAAAAAATATTGGGCACATTCCCCTTGCTTTCCTTCCCCCCCCCCCCCCACCCCCCATTCAACTCCCCTAAATCCACAAATGACTCAGAAGTGATATACACAACAAGTATAAATATAGACCAAGATTATTTCATACCGTATGCGCTTCATAAAAAAGACATTTAAAACAAATCTAAACCAGTAACTACTGTTAACAGATGTATATAACTTCCACGAAAATACAGGGTTATATTAAACTCAAACATCTCATAAACATTTGCTTTGCTTTGAGCAAATCTTTCAATGGAAAGGGTGAATATTTTAAAGATTATCATCTTTTCAGCCTTCTAACTATTTCATCACCTCAGATTTTGAGAGTGAACTACATTTAAAACACTTTTTGAGAACATGTATTTCAAAAATCCCTATGAAGATGCAATGTTGCAGCACAAATTTTGCTTTTTGGTCATTTAAGAGTGAGATAGTATTTGTAATTCTTTGTGAGGGATACACTTCTAACCATGGTTTGTAATGATCAAAGAAACTATAAAACAATATCATGATGCAAATTCTTGAAATAAATCTAATATTTCATTGGGAAACTTGTTTTTAAAAAGAGTTTGGTAAGGTTTTTTTTTTTAATGGATCAGAAAGAACAAAATAACTATTGGCCCATAGACTGAAACTTCTATACAATATTTTGTTTGTTCATTTAGAGGTAATATAAATTGTCTATTCCAATGCAAGTCCACATCATTTTCCTTAACCTGCTGAATACTAAATCCAAGAATTACTTGGCCCTAGGTCTATGGTCCGGGGAGAATATATATTATACTGAGATCAAATGCTACTAAATAGATTAACTTGAACACGTGCATGCAAATTCACTTCACTTATAAAAACTCTCTCTGAATGAAAAAAACAACATGGTATGAACAGATTTTTGCCTTTCATTTACATAAATTCAATACTTGTATGAATTCTCTAACAAAACAAAAAATGGCATACAAAACAAACATGATAAACAGGAAGGGCCCTGTGAATCGAAAGGGGAGAAATTGCCAACTGAAATTTCACAAATTCTAGATTATTAAAGTACATGTACATGCAATTGGTGACTTAAACAAACAAAAAAGGGTGCTTTTCTACACAGTTTTGATCTTGAACGTAAAGTAGAGACATGAACGAATATGTTTGAAATTTACAGAGAAAGAAAAAAAAATCAGAAAATAAAACATAGCATAGTAAGAAGACACGACAGGCTGATATGGAATGCACAAAAACCTTTGGGTTGTGGTGAGAGGGAATGAAAACACACAAAGAAGTACAAAAATAAGAGAAAATGATGTTGAACTTTGAACTTTGACCCTTGAACCATGATGAGAAGAGTCCCCCTTTCTGAAAACCACGATGTCAGGAGAATATTAAAACCAGCAAATTTACATGCTAAGACTGGGGATGAGCTTAAAAAGTAAATGTTGGGAGAAGGGGTACATATGCTTCATTTTTAACATGCGCAAAATAGGATAGTTATGTTGTAGCATTATAACAATTTGTGGAAAAGGGATGGATTTATTTGCATGATTACCTCGCCCCTATTAAAGATACCAGTTGTCCATTTGTAAATAATGGTACAAACAAAAAATGTTGACCCTTCATTTCAATCTTCAGTTCCAATAATTAATTTTTTTTAAATGTGACTTTGATATGATAAAATTGATTTCACATTGACTTTTATGAAATATTTGAATATTTGAAATTTGTCAAGTAAAATAAACCAAAAGAGATAAGGGCTATGGAGGAGAGTATTAAAACACAATGTCCAATATGTGCATACCCGTCTTAGTGATTTTCAGTGTATATCAACTATCAGAAAGTTTTGAAAAGATTTAGGTTATCATTTCAATGGTCTCATAAGCTGGGATAGTACATATTTTACAATGCGATCACCAATTCCACAAACTTCTACAGAACTACTCCCAATGTGCAGTTAGATTAATAAAACTAAAATCTATATATAGCTATAAATTCAAACATCCTTTTTCTTCTAATGATAACTCAAAAACAGCACATTTCAATGATTTCCAACTTCTTTTTTTAAAGAGGACAGAAAATGTATCTCCAGCGCCGACGACAAATTTCTAAACAACCTGTGAGATGAACCATTTCTCACTACAGAGAGGACCATCTTCTTAGCCAAATGATAAAAAACATTGAAAAAAATCATTTACAAGTAGAAGATTTCCTGCATAATATTTACATGTGCTGAAATGCATTTAAATATATACAGGTATATATTCATAACATAGTGGTAGGTTTGATCTTAAAAACTACAAATAAGTATTCTTGACTCACGTAATATTTCCCCAACATTGTCAAATCTCAAAAACGTTTTCTGCTCTTGGCTTAAAAAATATATAAGTACATGTACATCTTATGCAAGATTATCGGAATTGTTTTTCCCTTCTCTCTCGAAGAGCAATTTCTCAGTTTTCTATGTTCAGAATGAATTGCACTTCTTTCTTACATTCTCAAAGGGAGGGGGTAAAAGATGTAGGAAAATGTCCCCTCTGTTGCCAATTTTCAGATCACCACTGTCTGTACTGATTTTTTTCACCCACATTAATAACTGCGTAAGAATGCACAGCTCATCCACTTCATACATTCCAACTCCATCGAGTACCAACAAATGTAAGTTACCCAATCAATAAGAGATATCTTCCTTTCATCAAATAATTTTCCAAAACAAGAAGAATGTTGATACCAATTCGATTAAAACCTTGAAATCACACTTCTGTTGTACTTTTCTTAATACTTTGGTTTGTCATATCTCCACACAACTATTTAATAAAAAAGGCAAACCCAGGATATTCTACGGTTGATTTTTTTTATAGAATCAAAAAATTTAGGACGGCTGTAAATCTTGCTTTTTACAATAATTACTGTTTTAAAATGATAATGAGATCCAAACCCTGCTTTTAATAATGATATTGATACCAATGCCTGAATAAGCGCAATGGTTTTGCACATACCATGTATCATTTTTATTTCCCTGGGTTAAGAGAGGCAATAATATTTAAATACCTTGGCTAGGAACAAACCATTCAGTGTGGACATGTATGCTTTTTACTAAAACATCATCATTTATTTCATTGTATGTTTACAACATTACCACCCTAAAGGCTGTTACCAATAATATGAACCAAATGTTCTTTGACACATTTGCTCTCTTAAATTTGGATCTTATATTAATCATGGAAATTTGCTATCGATAGAAGGTTTTACAAGTTTTATGGAACAGGGCTCAGGTATTGTTAACCTAGCCTAAGAACATGTAAGGTCCTTATGTGGAATGTGTTTTCTGAATGGTCAGTTCAGATGAAGAGATGCTCCAATTCAATAGAAACTAACCACCTTTTCCCTTTTTTCCTTTCGTCATTGTAGGAAAAATTTCATATGTTTGACTGTATTAGACTGTAAAAAGGTCACACTGAAACAACATGACATTATAAACATCTACAGGGCTCAATAAGTAAAACCTTCTTAAACAACCACTTGTCTTTAAAGACCACAAATTTGGTTTTCCCTTGAACAGCATTTCTCAATGAAACCAGTACAAGTGAACCTGTATAAAGAACATCTGTCTATAAAGACCACATTTAATGTTTACATTGAGCAGTGTTTACCAATGAATCTGGTATTAAAGTGGAGCTGTATAACAAAAACCTGTCAATAAAAAGTAAATTTGTTTCCTTGAAAAGCGATTCTAACTGAAACCTTTTTAAAAGGGAACCTACGTTTACCTTAAAGCCCATCTGCACTAGTTTGACCAGGGGGGTTAGACCTCCCTGCAAGGTCACTGACAGGTGGTTATCTCATCAAATCAGCTCTCAATTAACATTAAAAAAAGAGGATCATGGGGGACCAACAGGCACCGATTAGGCATTCTTTGCAATATAGAGGGCCCAAGTAGCTATAAGTTGTGCAGTGGGGCTTTAAAAGACAGCTTTTCTTGTTCACCTTGAACGATCTTTGTATACAGGTTTGACCCAACGTTTAACACATGCGGATAAGGAAGGGGACTCTCATCTGGTGGAAGGGTCTGGTGCCCTCTATTCTGCTGCCGAGGCTGTTGCTGCAGCCGCCATGACGGCTCCTTTCATGGTGGTCGCTTCAGAACCTCCAGAGGCGGCGGCGAAGGCGGGGATGATCTCACCCATGGCTCCTAGACGCTGCATTGCAATCACTGCTGCTGCTACAGCCTGGAGGGAGGGGAGAAAGGAAGGAGATGGTGCACACAATACATGTTAGAATTGCGAGGAATCAAAGACTTTCCATGTTATATAAGATGAAGAAAGGATATAGTTAATAACCTTTTGGATGAATTCATTCAACGTAACCCAAGAGCTACTAGAAGGAATGACCAAAAGTTTCTCTAGATCAGGCATAGGGCCAGAGTATTCCAGGATCGACTCTTTCTTCGTAAATACTGTTAGGGACTGGATCAACCTTCCTTCTTCAATTGTTAATAGCCCATCTCTGGTAATATTTAAAGCTAAACTTAAACAAACTTGATAAGTCTTTCCACACGCAATGCGCTTCTGTCATCACAAAATTTAATAGTGTGGATGTGTCTGAAGAGGAAATTTTACTGACCAAACCATACAGTTACAGAATAGATATCAATGTGGAGATTGGGCACATAATACATGTCAGGATATTTAGAGATAGCAAAATATATGTGAATTTGGAGATTGAGTATTGAGTATTTTAAACAATTTGGATTTGAAGATGGAGCAAATGATACAGTGTACATGTCAGGATATCAGTGAGCAAAGAGAGCAAATGCAACATAATTGACTTCATTTATAAATATATCTTTTAAGATAGTTAAGTTGGTAGAATAATGGTCTTGTAATCCGGTGACCCGGGTTAGAAACCAACTCATCACTACCAGGTCCATCGGAGAGGACCTAAGGCCGTTGGTCTGCTGGTTGCTTACTTACAAGCATTTATGCTTTCTTAGCAGTCAGGTAAAATAACCATCACATCATCATCATCATATCGTTGGTTTATCATATAATATGATCTCCTCAGTCATTACACAGGATTCGGGTGAAGTAGCTGTTTTTAATGAAGTTGCAAGGGCAATTATATTGCTCTCATATCAATATCAATTTACATTGCAAGCAGGGGGCATGATTAAGCATTGCAATCTTTCTCTCTCTCTCTCTCTCTCTCTGAGCCTTTAGAATAAGTATACATCTACCCTACACATTTCTTCTATGTATTAAAGCATGCCAATTAAAATTACAGGCTGCCTGCCTGCTGCCTACATAGCATGAAATGTATTTTGTCCCCTTTTCGAACCAGTGGCCATGAAAACATTCTTGACACAGATCATTAAAGTCACATTTCATATTCTGTTTCAGTTTCTGCATCCCTGGTTGGGGGAATTTCTAGGTCATGTTTTGAACGGTAAAGGACAAATTTGAATGGAATTGACCATGGAAGCATTTAATTGCCATCTTCTTCATAACTAGCTATCTGCTATCATAAGGACAGCAACATCTGAGGACCAACTTTAAAGCCTGATATATTTTGAATGAGAACATGATTTGTTTGTAGGCTTTTCTGTTTGAGGACCTTGCTCTAACAAGCCCAGCTTCTATAAGGTCTCATCTTTCTTTCATGTACAGAACATGATCTTACATAAGTAACTTTTCATAGAATTTGTTTTGTTAATGACACGAGTTGTATGTTGAATATTAAAGGGGCATGTTCCCGCCCGTGTAGTTATCGCTGCTCTAGTCATCGCCATCTTGGTTCCGAAGATCGACTTCTAATTTGCATACAGCTGTCAATCAAAGTACGCGCATCCTGGCCTGCCTTCGCCAAGCCAGCTGATCGTTGCCGATCGTGACATAACGAAAGTGGGCGGAAACAGCAGCCGAATCTTAGAGCCGAACTGCGATTGGTATTACTTCGGCACATGTATGCGCTAATCGGCATTGTGCGGGCTTTCGGAACATGCCATCTGCGTAAGAGCCGTATTCTGTTGGTGTCAATAGGCAGCGAGCACCGTCCGCCAGCGGGTACGTATTTTGAACGCCCTCTGGAATACGGGAAACATGCCCCTTTAATATTGCACTTCAAATATGTTTGTTATATTGATAATCTGCTGTTCTTGTTACTTTGTCTTTCTTTTTTTGAAATCCTATGTACAAATGCTTGTGAAAGAAGAAATAAAAATGAACTATGAACTGCATGTATGATATTTTGTTTAAGCGGCAAAGAATTGTGGACCATTTTCTTTCCATCATCATCTTCATTATCATTATCACCATCACCATCACCATCATCACCAACACCAACACCAACACCAACACCAACACCAACACCAACACCAACACCAACACCAACACCAACACCAACACCAACACCAACACCAACACCAACACCAACACCAACACCAACACCAACACCAACACCAACACCAACACCAACACCAACACCAACACCAACACCAACACCACCACCAACACCAACACCAACACCACCACATACGGTAACACCTCCATCGGCCTCATCCCCTTATAGTCCTGTACCTTCAGTTTTCTCTTGGCATTGAATTCCTTGATATTCTCAATGGTTGTGCATGGTATGTTCTTGGTACTGGCTGCGCTGTTCTCCTCCCTGACCCATGGGTGATGGAGGGCCCCCTCTGCACATAGTCTCTTCTTGGGATCCGTCACCAGAAGTCTGTCGATGAAATCCTATAAAGAGAAGGGGGAAAAATGGTGCTCCATTATTACCTGGTTCTAGCTGGCCTACCCATTTCGGTACTCCTGGCATTCAAGGAATTCCTTGTTACCTCTACCCATTGTACACCTGGGGGGTGTCTCACAAAGATCCTAAGTTGAACTTATTTCTAAGTTGGACTTAACAATTATAGAAAGCCATTAGCATCCTTGAAAATGTTTTGTAAAAGTTATTTTGAAAGGCATAAAATGTTAATTCAAATCATTCCTATTTTCTATTATCATGGGAGATTTAACGTTCTTGATGTGGAATTTATGAAAAGCTAAAAATACTTGAATATTTGCTTTTGAATATATTTCATTTTAAGGCTACAAATAATTAAGTCCAACTTAGAGTTAAGTTCGATTTAGAATCTTCGTGAAACACTTCCCTTGGTGGAGAGTGGCAAATGTAGATTAACAGAATGCTACAGGACACTTGCGCCACACAGAGATTAGAACCCTTGCTCTTCAGATTTGAAGTCAAGTGCTTCAGATTTGAAGTCAAGTGCTTCAATTTACACCACTCAACCAGGTCACCTCTAAATTGATTTCTTATGAATCACGCCATTATTACAAAACAGGGCAATTTAACCATTTTAACACATTGATTTGAATGAATTAAACAAACAAAAAGAGAAAAAAACTTGCACATAAATAAAGGTGTGCAGCACTGCATCACTAAGAGATTACGATTTTCAAGATTAAAATTCCAATACCATATGCTGAGGGAATACAATTTGGAAAAGATCACTTATACAGTCAAACCTGTCTATAGCGACCGCCCAAGGGAAAGACAAAAAGTGGTCTTTGTAGACAGCTTCCTTTAGTACATGTTTCAATGAGAAACCATTTTCAGGGGAAACAAAAGATGTGGTCTTTGTAGACAGATGGTCACTAAAGCAGGTTCGACTGTACTTGTTTTCATCTCATGTTCGCTCAATGTTCTCCACTTTTTTTTCATTACACGAATACTGCACTAGTTTGGCGAGAAAGGATAGACCTCCCTGCTGGTCCCTGACAGGTGGTTATCTCATCAAATCAGCTCTCAATTAACATTAGAAAAAAAGGGACCATGGGTGACCAACTGTCACCGATTAGGCATTGTTTGCTATATAGAGGGCGCAAGTAGCTACAAGTAGTGCAGTGCATGGGGCTTAAGATTCTACAAACACTAATCATTTACCTTGGCGCTATCAGAGATATCGTCCCACCACGGTGAGATGAAGGCATAGTCAGCTCTGATGATCTTCTTGTAGATGTAGTTATCACCTCTGTCATCGTAGAATGGTTCAAAGCCACACAGGAGGATGTAGGTGATCACTCCTACACTCCACATATCCACTGCCTTGCAGTATGGCTTCCCACACAGAACCTCCGGTGCTGCCAAGACAAGACAAGCAAAACTCATTGTAAATATTATCTATTTTAAAAATACCTTCAAGTTCATACAAACCTTTCCAACTAAGAAACTGATTAAATTACTTTACAGTGTATTTTTACCCCAGTCATTGGAGGCAATGCAGAAAAATGCCCTGCTTCAAATTCAGAACATGACTTTCTAAGGTACCTTATTTTCTCCAAAATTCTCTGATAAGTCACACAAAAAAAGCTAATTTTTGATTGAATTGAGTGCAGAGGAAAAATAACAGACCAGCAAATCACGGTGCGAATTTGATATTGTGTCTCTCCCCCCCCCCCCCACCCCCCCCCCCCCCCTCCCTCCTCCCTCTTTCCACAGTTTCTATCAATTTCTGCCCATTGTAGTCTAAAAGTCTAATTCTGGAATAACATGCATCTTTCCATACATGTACATGCAGACTCCAGTTCAAAATATTTCTGTTACCAAAGTCAACAGGTTTATGCATGGCATTTCTCACCTGCGTATAAATTTCTTATAATACAAATTATTTGATCATGAACAAATTCTTCACATACCACAGTAACCAGGTGTTCCACAAACGGTCTTCATCGAAACATCTTGGTCGATGATTTTTGAAAGGCCAAAGTCGGCCAGTTTGAGGGGGGCTTCGTCGCCCATGTCAGCGTAGAGGAGATTCTCTGGCTTCAGATCTCTGTGCACAATGTCATGATCATGTAGATACTGCAGAGAGAGAGAGAGAGAGAGAGAAAGAGAGAGAGTGAATTGACCTTAAATTTTATTTCAACCCGTGTTGTGGCTACGGGGGAACAGGCTACAGGGAGCCACATGCCCTCCATTTCGAAAGAAAAATTTGGGGAAGAGAAGAGAAGAGAGGAAGGGGAACGAAAGATGGAAATAAGATGATAAAACCCTTTCCACACCCTCCCTCAAGTTGATGCCCTTGTTACTGAGGTCCTTTGTGCGAAGACGACTATGTGCGCATGCGCGAAGGCGGGATCTCATGTAGTCTCTTCAACGAGACATACGAAGTAAAATCTCTCTGTAGATGTAACAATATATACATGTATGTTGTATGCAAACCAGTTTAAAAATGTACATGTAGATTCACAGCAGTGTATACAACCATTGAAATAAAGGGGCCTGCACCCCCCCCCCCCCCCTGAAAGACGGAGAAATCAATATTGATACTTAACAGCCCCATTTCTGTCACCTTGCCAAGCAACCCTAGGCTTCTATGTGTCAATATTTCCTTATCTAGGGGCTATTATGAACGCTAATGAATTGTTGTTATATAACCACATCTCACCTTGTGTGATCATTGTTATACAATTTTCAAAGGGAATTTATGTAAGTTATCACCTATTAAGCACTTCTTGAGTACATTTGATGAGCAAATGTACATAGATTAACGAGGGCAGTAAACATTAGCCAGTGTGTATAGAGCATGGTACAGACTTACTATACTACAGGTAGAGCGTACATGTACTTGCACTGATTTGATCACTTAGAAACATGAATTGATGACTTGGCTAATGAATTGTACAACTTCTGGTTAAAAACATACTTCTCTGATTTGTACATCATGGCAGGCAGGGTAGTGTGGGCATTTATAAAGAACAGTATCAAGTTTTAAATTTTAAAAAATTATTGACCCAGGTAAAAAAAATATATAAAAAAATAGACCATGTTGATTGTAAATTATGGGCAAGTACATGTACATGTACATCAATTATATGCAAAGATTGAATTAACTGTGTTTGGCACCTTCTCAAACACAACTTTGATTGGAAGATGCCTCAGACGGATGAAAAATTGAAATGAACACTTGGACTTTCTTTCACCTTGATTATAACCCATTTACACTGTACAGGGTGACAAACGGTCCGGTAAACACAACATGTGTGTTCAGCTAGGCCATGCCCATATCTGTCGGCTGCGACACTCCAGCAGACTTTGGGTGTCGCACTCGACTGCCATTTTCTCATTAAGGAAGGCGCGATGAATGATCCGCTATCCCTCCCACTATCAGGTTTTTATCACCCAAGAAATATCATCTTCTAGCTCCCATGGTGGGTGGGTTACTGTCGGTCATCAATGTTGGCTGCTTTGATCCACCTTCCCACAGATCTCAATTACAGTCGGGTGATGTTTTAAAGATGATGTCAAATATTCTATTTGATTGTTGAATGTGGATCTTGATTGTGTTGATAGTTTTTTTTTTTTTATTATTATTGTTTTATTGTTGATTGTTGACTTTGCCTATGAATTTGACTTTGACTTCCAAAAGATGTACATGTAAATGTAATCCAGCTTGCACTATTACCACATCATGTATCGTTTCTGTCTCATGTTCAAACTCGAGATGCCCAAGATGTATGACAGTTGTATCTACACATTTGTTTTCCATTTTGTTTCCTTTAATTGCTTTCATTAAGTGTGTTTATGTTTTCATAAACAGTTTATAGTTCTGCTTTCATTTAGTTGTAGTTGAAGTAATATGTAAACTTGTGTAAGTTGTATTATGAGAAGAAGTACTGAGAAGACCAAAGGTAAATTAGCTCATAGGAGGAAAAGGAAGTTGATTGAAAGGAGAAGAAAAATAAAGGAGGGGTCTGAAATAACTATTATTAAATATTACTATTTCTATGAGATTGGAATATAGTTACACTCTTTATCACCTTTTTGCTATAGAATTCCCATCAAAAGATGAAACAAAAGACATGCATTATTGTTTCAGTCCTTTTATATAAACATATACTTCATGCACTTCCCTTTGTACAATCATTGTTCCTCATATCATCTTCCTCATTCCAAACAAACTTCAGTTACACTGTATGTCATTAAATACATCTTTTCCTTTAGATCGAATTGCAAAAATCTCAAATTAACCATCAAAACACAACAAAGCTGTTAGAAAATGATTTCTATCAAGGAATGTAGAATTATGAGATAACGGTGAAAATTTCATTTACCGAGGTAAATGAAATTGCAAGAAGCCAGCGTTGGCAATATCACTGCTAGTTTTAATTAATATTTTTTCAGAGAAATATGATGTTGTATAAAGTTTGTTTAATGATAATTTTTTTTCCGGTTGCTGATGTATATGTAGATTTTTAACATCTGTTTTTCTGCATTCAGAATATCAAATTAATTTAAGATTTTGTTAAATCTCATTTTTTTTTAAATTATATAAAAGATTCATGGTTTTATTGAATCTGTTCTTTCCTCTTTCTCTGCTCAACTTTCCTCCTTTTCCTTTTTTTTTCGACACCCTCTTCCATATGTTGAATATAAATGGGGGTGTATTCAATGAAACTGCTTGGCAGATTTCTCTGACTACCATTTCTGTCATGTTTGAATGTTCCTGCTTTTCCCTTCTTAAACTTTTATTTTCCTTCCTCTACTTTCATTGTTGGTAGAAAATAAATGAATGTGTTCTCACTGAAACTGCTTGTCATGTTTTCATTTTGGAGTCATCTAAAAAGACTAACAGTCCACAAGACCAACATTGACAAAAGATTTACAAGACTTAAAAAATGACACATGAAAGAAAAGAAAAAAAGAAAGTTTCAAAAGGTCCATGAAACCAAATGTCCACAATACCGAAAACCCATGATACAGAAAAAACAAAGAAATATATTTAAAGGGATGGTAGAAAATATTGGTCTCTTCTTGGGCTCTCGGTCTGGTGATCATGAAACCTTTAAAAGGGCCCACAAGACAGGGATTGTTGACCAGTCTCATAGGCTGTAGCCTTTAATGTCCCCTCCACCCCCTCTCTGTGATCTACTTCCCTCCCTCCTCTAGCACCCTGGGTAGAAAATGAATGGATGAATCAATGGACGTGGAGTACTCACCGAGACAGCTTGGCAGATCTCCCTGACACACCTGGCCGCGTCCCTCTCGCTGTAGTAACCTCGCTCCACGATCCTCTCAAAGAGTTCACCACCTGTCACCAGCTCTAGTTGAAGGTAGACATTGAAGTCGTCCTCGTACAGGTTGACTAGCTTGATCTGAAAAGAGTAGAGAGAAGAGAAGAGAGAATAATTATACCACTTTTCATGGGTCGTCAGGCATGTTCAGATATGACACAGTAAGCTGCAACAACAACAAAACATGGTGAATTTTTAAAGTGTTAAAGATATACTGTAAGCTTGAGTTCTGGGCCCCTTCCTACAAAGACTTACGATTGATTCAAATCTATCACAAGTCCTCCAATCAATCGCAAGTTTGCAGTCTCATATCTCTTATGTACAAAGTTGCGATTGATATCAACGTTAAATGTAAGACGGGGCCCTGGTAGTGATAGAAAATAAATTCTCACAGAATCCAACAAAGCTTACACTGAATTTTCAAGATTACAAATAAATGACATGAGCCAAAGGATTTGGGTAGAAAATGTATGGGGGCTGAGTAATGAGCACAGAAAGATAAGGAAATCAAGGTAAGTACATGTATAGGCCCGATAACATGTGCACAACACAGGTCACCATGTGCAAATGAGAAGATTAGCTTTAATGATTGGCAACTGCGTGTAATCATGGACCTACAGTTCATGGAGTAACAAAGGTCTTACATTTTTCCACCAAACTCTGTACATAAACAGTAAGAAACAGAGATGTGAAGCATATCACTGTACGTCATCATTTGTAAAAAGAGCCACGGTTAACAGCTTCATATCTGTTAATGGTTGATGCTGATAAACGTCCTTTTAAATACCCCAGTCACATCAACATGATGAACACCAGACTGACAATAAACAGATCAAATGATGATTACATTACAAGGAGATCGGACAGACTTTTTATAAAAAACCCAACCTAAGGCAATTTCAATGGACTTGTGTCAGAGCTATCTACTGATATGAACATTGCAATGATACACGTATTTGCACATGATTCCGATGGGATACAGTGGAAACTCATTATAACGAGGTCCTTGGGACCATGAAAATTACCTTGTTATATCAGGGTTAAAAACAAAAGAGTATAAAGAGCTGGGACCAGCAATATCACCTTGTTATAACATATACCTTGTTATGTATCACACCATATATCAGACCTCTTTATAATGAGGTTACACAGCATAATCAAAGGGATCTAAATTGTTCTTGAAAGTCTTTCCTATCATGCTGTACCCTGAAACACCAAGAATCAGTCAGTATGGAGTCGGTATGGGGTCAGTTAGTCAGGGTCAGTTAGTCTGTGTGGATGCCTGACTAGAGTTATTGTGTTGCATGGAAAATTACGAGCAAGAATAATCTTTCACAATGAACATGGTTTCAAGGATGCTTTCATTCCTTTGGGCTCCTATAATTAATTTCTCATTTCTATTAATATCATTGATCAACCTTGCATGTGAGAAAGATAATGGAAGCTGTAGCACTTGTGGGGTTTCTAAGAAGAATCAACTTATCATTATTGAGTGGTTAACTAGTCTCCTACATAGAGAATGACATTGCTTTTCAAAATGAACAACATTATCATTATTTGTATTTTAAAAAATGCTCAGATATGTCGCTTTTTATTGAAAAGGTGGAAATTTCCTGTAATAAGAAGCAGCCCCATACATGTATATCATGTACATGTACAGCAATTCCTTTTCCTACACTTTCAATTTTTCATCTTTTAAGCAAATTTGAGAACATCATAGGATAAAATAGAGCCAGATACAATACCAGACAGTGTATAGAAGCATAGCTATATGTAGACAGCCTTAGGGGCTGTGCCTCCTAATGACCCCCCCCCCCCCCCCCCCCCAATGAGGAGTGGCCTTGTTAATTCGCATTTAATCCTCCGAAAAGGAACGGCATCCCTCTTCTAATTATAATGCTGATATGTGATACGTGTACCAATTACTAAAGACATCTTATTCCAATGTCATGCGCTACATGTAGTATACTATCATGTTACAGAAAAGGGAACACACATGTGCTCAATATAAAAATGTTTATGTACAGTTATGTACCAGACAGTGTACAGACACATAGCTATAAGGCCTTACATGTAGGGGCATGTGCCTCCCAACTAATAATGACCCCCACCCCCCCCCCCCCCCTCCCTAATGGGTAGTCTTGTTATTTCGCATTGAATCCTCCTACAGTTTAATAGGAACAGGGCCCCTCCCCAAAGTATAATGCTGATATACACCGATTCGGGCGACTTCTGGTGGAAGTGCGCCCTCATAAGGTGACGCCATAACTGGGGGGCGTCTGACTGATCTAATTAATATTTACGTTATGGTCTACTCTTCAGAGTCTTACTGTTACATTGTAAGGAATAAAGTAATAGTTAAGTAAGAAAGAATTAGTCTAGCCCTTGCACTCTAGAATCTAGGCCTATAATACTATCGGAGAAGCCCCCCAGTTATAGCGCCGCCACCGGCAGGCAGGTACATAAAACCCCCAAACCGAATCGGTGTATGTGATACGTTAGCCTATTACTAAACACATCTTATCCTGATTGCATGCACTACATGTAGTATACTATCATGTTACAGAAATGGGAACACACATGTGCTATTGTACAAAAGAATTGCAATTTTACTTCACCATGCATAATGTTCTACATGTAATTTTACTTTGCCATTGATGTTTACTTTGTAAAAGAAACTGCAATTCGGCTCTCGGGCCGCGAATGTTTTTTAATGAAATAAACCATTTTAAATAAATAAATAAATAAATTGGTATAATTACTTTTGTGTGTGAGGGGGTAGGGTGTCAGACTGTAACTTGTACATAAATGAAGCAGGAATGTTTAATAAAAGGAACAAAAACTAATCAAGGAGTTATAAACTTCACTTACAATTCATATTGTATCTACACTGTACATGTACTTAACAACTCTCATGGAATTGTCATTTTTATTTTTTTTAAATTCAATATTTTCACTTACAAAAGGGAGGTGGTTTCTCCCTACCTCTATTCCTCATCCACTGAAGCATTGCGAATGCCCCCGAGAGTATAACTGACCTATAATTTACTAAACCTGTCATGTCAATATTTACGCTTTCACGATAGTGTACACAGTGCATGCTCAAGTTATGTACATGTATACAAATACAAATACAAGGTTTCCAAACCTTTCTAGTTCAATTAATTTCCAGCTGAAATCTTTAAATCAAGAGGAGCTTGTTAAGCGTCTTATTTTAGACACCAAGATCCTTCTACACCTATACCTATACCTCTCTCTCTCTCTCTCTCTCTCTCTCTCTCTCTCTCTCTCTCTCTCTCTCTCTCCCTCTCTCAATGTTAGTTCCTCTCCCGACTTTCCCTATTTAAAACATAACATTGCACACAGCAATTGAAACAGAACATAAAATCATGTTGGCGACTTGGCCCTTTGCAGTATAATTGTGTATCTGCAAATTTAATTGATTTTTTTTTTTCTTCATCAGAATAGTTTTTAATTATTCCAGAATGAGGATTTGTGTTTAAATCCATTGTCATCCCTTCTTAGTAATGATGGAGTAGTTTCTCTTTAATTGCACAATTTTTAAATTTCAGGGCACTTGATATCACCTTGAAAAACAAATTAATATTGCACAAATGAACCCTGGAACAATAATACTACTTTCATATCTATAGAAGACAAGGAAAATGTCATTCTTTTCTTTTCCTTCTTCTTTTTTGCGGGGGGGGGGGGCGGTATTCTGCTCTCTTTCCACCACTCCTACTTAAAAAATCCACATATTTCAGCAAATTCCAAAGGGGTTTCGATTCATATGTAATTTCTATGAATTTAGCATATTAAAAGCAAAATATTCAACATTCAAAGGAACTGAGAAGGTTGTAAAGTTATTGTAAAGATGGAAAATGATCTATGAGTTTTCTAAATGTATATAGTATGTATTTGGAGACTGCCAGTGTAGCAATGTCCCCTGAAGTGTATGGCTCTTCACATGCCCTTACATTTGAAATTTGACAAGACATCTTGACAGAAAGGTTTAGACCGAACTTTCATGCCTCATGTGTGTAGTCCCATTATACTATTTCTGTGTACATTGCATGTGATTTTTCATAACAATTGGGTCAACTGAGTCATTTGTATTATAAAGAGTTGCAATCGATTCAAATCAATTGCAATTTAAATTAATTGCAACTGTGTAATTAGGGATAGGAGTTGCAATTAATTTCAAGTTGCAATTGATTTGAATCAATCCCAACTCATTATAAGATGGGGCCCAGAAGTAAAAAATAATATATATGGGTCCCTAATTGTAATCTACATGTAGATTAACTACCTTTTATTTTAAGTTCTCTGTATAAGTTAGTCTTAAAAGGGTCTTCCCAGAAGATACATCCGCTGGCTGCCTGCACATGAGAAGAGCTTTGCACTGTCAATGCATCGTCAATGACAGTAACAGTGTTTTTGCGGGCAGCCAACAACATACTACATGTTGTTTCTTATGAGCTAGATGTAGATGGAGAATAACTAATACCCTGTAACAGAGAGGTGTATTAACATCCTTCTGGCTCTCAACTGAAGATATGTACGTATCTCTACAATATCAAAGTGTGGCTACATGTACGTCATCTGGCTCAAATATATTCCACTCCGAGTAAATCCCCTGTCCATTATTTTATCCATCGTCACTCGCTCTCTCTCACTAATCTTCTTATTTCTATCTTGGATTGGAGCGCCATCCCTGAGCAAACCCGGGGGGTGTTTCACAAAGACTAAGAACGACTTTAAGTTGGACTTTAACTATGGCAAGCAATCATGCCATTGGTTGCTCTTACTGTTATGATCTGTAGATAACAATTTTTTCCTTCAATAATGAATTATCAAATAATGTAAATTCTGTAAGTTTTTTACCATGATTTGGACATCCTTTGAGAAACCAATGCCAGTAAATGGTGAGAGCAAACAGTGGCATGAACGGCCTGCCATAGTTAAGTCTAACCTAAAGTTGATCTTAGTTTTTGTGAAACACTCCCCAGGAATACGGTCACTCTGTAATGGTGACAAGCTGCTCGGGATGAATGCCGCACATGCCCGAGCTTGTGACTTGGTAGATAATTGTATGCAGGTTCCATGTAACACTTCTATAAAGCGGTTATAGCGCAATACAGCAACATCAACTCGTGTCTGGGATATACACCTGGGGCCAATAAAATATCTCCTTCACATAGAATGCAAAAGGGTGTTCGCCCGTAACAAAGCGTTGACAACCTTTTAGCTCTTTGCAGATATCTTGAACTTTATAAGGCAAAATAAAATTCATTATTTATTTTTTTCCCTCCATTATTTCTGTGAGGATACAATTTTTCCTCCCTCACTATTCCAAGTTTCTCTGGTTTACTTTCAATTTCTGGTAACCACACCAACTGGATATTTCAAATTATAATTTTTTGTTTACTTATTTGGGTTTTTGGGGGTAAAAAATGCACTTGGGAGAGACGCCAAAGCTAACAAGTTTAAATATCACTCTTTGACAGAAATGTTTAAATAAGTCCATGTTTGAAATAATTTTTTTGCTTTCTCACGCACAATCAATTTAGAATGGTATCTCAATGGAGCCTCCCAAAAATTGATCAGCACCTTTGAATTCCACATCCGATATCATGATATAATCTCTGGGTAATTGGCTCAAGACTTCCACTCCAAGCGATCCAATAAATCAACTTGGAGCGTTAGATTAAGCCATAGAAATCAGGGAAAATGCAATCGCAAGGCCAAATGTGGCATACAGGTTCTATATAGCAAAGGTTGTTGAGCACAAGAATAGGAAAAGTGCTGGTGCCAGCGGCCATGAACAACTTGGCCTTTAAAAAAAAATCAGCCAAGGAAAAACAAAGCAAGGAGTTAAATTCATAACTCCTTGAAAAACACACTCCTGCTAGTTATATTTCAGACTGTTGTTTATATTACATAACATACAAATGAATGTCTTCTGATTCAGTCTCTCTATGAAAAATATTTGGAAATAAGTTCATATCTGCATAAGATCTTATTCCTCTTTTTGAATAAATCGATTTGACCTTTGTCATTGTTTACCCCAAGTGCTAGTTGTATTTTGGGGATTCAGCTACATGTAAATTTATAAACACATGTACATGTATATCGTCGCTGTTTTCACGAAGTGACGGTAGTGAAAAAAAATTGCATTCACTTTGCGTTACGATTTTCCTCACTACCGTCACTTCGTGAAAACAAGGACGATATTTCAGTCTGAAAGAGAGAGGATCTCACATGATGTACTTGTAACAACACAATGCCTTTATAGAAGGGCAGGTGGTGTATACAAGGTGTTTCTTTACGCCTGTTTCCCCTCCTCTTTCTATCACTTCCTCTTTCCTCTCGATTGTAAATTTCTCTCTCTTTCTTTCTCTCCATCTCCCCCCCCCCCTTCTCCCTCTCCCTCTCTCTCTCTCTCTTTATCTCCCCCTTCTTTCTCTCTCCTTTCCTTCTCTCTCTCTCTCTCTCTCTTACACACATACACTCTCAGTTATCATCCCTTCCCTCTCCTTCCTCCATACCTCTCTCTCTCTCTCTCTCTCTCTCTCTCTCTCTTTCTCTCTCTCTCTCTCTCTTTCTCTTTCTCTTTCTCTTTCTCTTTCTCTTTCTCTTTCTCTTTCTCTTTCTCTTTCTCTCTCTTTCTCCCCTTTCTCTTTCTCTCCCTCACTCCACCTCTCCATCTGTTTGCCCTCTGGCTGGTTCCTCTTCCAGTTTTCCCTCTCTGTCTTCCATTCCCTCGTGTGTAACGCGGCTCCTTGTTTGTTTCCAACGCAACAACCTCTTATTCACATGATATTCAGAACTCTCTACAGTGAAACGCTCAGTTCTCTGGTTCAGATCTAGTATACATGTGACTTGCATTGCCAATCATCAAACTGATAAATGTTACTTCTAACTTTCCAAATCTAGTTTATATACTGTTTTTAGCAGGTGTTTCTCAATTCTCTTCCTCTTATTTCTCTTAACCCATTGGATACTGGATTCTTGAATTCCCATATGAGTGTAAACAGTGACTACACGATTCCCATAGGCAAAGGGTTATTACTGTCGGTTGAGAGCGATTCGTGTATTAAATGACCTAAGTAGTTCTGACTCTCAGTGAACTATAGTATGTATTTCTATTTCTACATCAAAATTGTCATCAAAACACAATACCATACTGAAACAAAAGAAATCTCTTGAGCAGTATCACAAATAAGTCAACTCAAGAATAATATCAAGAGCCTCATTGTCCATTTAAAATAAGGCTCTAAACAAACAGTGTGACTATTTTTAACATCATCCAAAGCAATGTCTATTGGCAATGAATTTGAATCACCCTAGCATTGATTTAGTGTTCATATAATATAAACTCTTCCCCCTCTTGTTTTGGTGTACATCACCCCTGTCTATCACAATATTTTCTTTTCACAACCTCCTTCATCCCTTGCTTCTCCTTCATTCCATCCTCCTCCTTCCGTTGCCCTTGTCTCCAACCAATATTGGCTTAATCCCCTACGGCATGGTACTGTATTACAATCAGTGCAAGTTTATCAGTATCATCTAGCTACAGTTCAATGGAGTTCTCTATGCCATGGTGAGAAGCACACACACTGCAACCACCACAGGGAGAACGCTAGCTCGGTGAAGCGCGCATTGCCTTTCCATCCGTCTTACTTCGATACAACTTCATGCATACGCATGCAGCACTTCTTTAATAGCTGGCCCCTACTTCCCCTCATTATTCAAGCAAGGAAATCAATAACCAAAGAGAAAATACACTCCTTCTAAGATTGCATCGTTTTTTATGAACTCTATTTGTTACAGCATAATCATAATGTTAGATACATGTACATACAGGGCAGAATCTTCTTTTTGGTCACATGCAAGTAATGATAAATATTTATGAAGTGCTATCTATTTAAACGCTTGATGCTACGCAACCTTTTTCAACATAGATTTGTTTTTTCGTTTAAGCAATTTAAAGATAAAGTGGAGTTCTGGTCATGTGATTGTATTGTGAAAGAAACGGTGTGGAATCTATCACAAAAGGTTGATCATCTAGTATATAAGTATTTGTGTGTATTGCAAGGTTCTGAAATCATCGAAATGATAAGAAATTTGGCCCAATCGTGGCAAAGTTACTAGCACTGTACACAGAATGATGTATATGGGACTACACGAACACATGGCGAAAAAATCCTACCCGGATTTTTACGATGTTTCATGTCATATTTAGAATATGAAGGCATTTGAAGAGCCATGCTTTTCAGGGAACATGTTTAATCTGATGTTCTTCCACCCTTGCATAATAACAATGATAACGCTCACAATTATCTTTTACCTCTTCCCAGAACGCAACCTTCTCTTTAAGTAACCACGGTTGGAAGAGAAAGCTCATGATGTAATCAAGTGCATCAACTATTCAAACACGAAAATACAGTGTTTAACTTTTGACATATGGAACCCTAATCATATTCCATAGGGGTTTTCCCCAACGTGTTATCCTTTAATCCACATGCATTGAAAATTCATCCTCAGAAAGAAGCAAATAAATAAATACATGATAAACAGGAAAAGGGCTTCATATATTATTAACCTTTGAATAAGTAATCTATCGAGTCGCAGAAGGGAGTTAAAGCTCATACAGATATCTGTTTCGACGCAAAAGTCGACTGCCGTCCCAACCCTCAACAGACTATACATGGATATACATGTAGCCTTATATGTAACAATCTTGTAGAGCGTGCTACTCCCCCGGAAACATTCATTTATTTTGACTTGTTTTTAATAAATGTATCTTTTGTTAAGAGCCAGAACTGTAAAAACTTTGAATAACAATATATGAGCTAATGGCCTTCTGGTTCCAATCTAATCAATACTCTGTATTTTGAAAAACAAAAACCTGAAGATATTTGAAGACCCTTTTCGTAGTGAAAAATGAAATAGATGAAATATATATAAATGGAAAGCTAATAAGCCATAGATTACAATAATATCAATTACGAGTGCATTCTATTTGAGTGTCTGTCAGCAAAGTAACAGCTCTCTGAAAAAAATTGAATCTAAAGCTCTGAAAATCTGGAGTTGGCGACCTAAAAAATAGCTATTTGTTGTGTTTCTCATAATTCAAGAAGGAAGGTGGACTGGTAAAATTATGGCCTTTGTTGAATACTTCTAGATGTAAGGTTTAATATGTCACTTTCTCAAGAAACGTAAATCGAGACAAATCCATTTTTCACATACTAAACAAATTACAAACCTTGGTAAGGGTATGAAAAATTTATAGTTGTTAAATATATCAACAAGTGCCCTCGCTACATGTACTTTACCTCCCCCTTGCCACCCATTCTCCCCCTCACTCTCTTTCCATCTTTCTCCCCCCCTCCCCCTCCCCCTTTCATCCATCTCTCTGTCTCTCCCTCTCTGTCTATATACCCAATCATTCTGTTCGATTCCCCTACGGCATGATGCTGTACAACACGATCGAGGCAACTCGTTCTTTCAGGCACACGCTACGGGTAATCCTTATCGCCAGCCAGTTGTAGATGAGACTGATTTGCAAATACATCATAAACCAAAATAATCATCTGATAAACACAGGAAGGGAGTGTACCTTAGATACCTCAGTGTTAAAAGGCAATTCACATTTGGTGATAATTTTATTTGAAAGTGGAAAATAAGAGAAAAGAACTGCGAAAATTTGAAATATATCCGTCAATTAATGAGACAGTTATGAGTGTGTTAAATATGAGATCACTATTAAAATCTATGCAAATTGCAAGTTGGCAATATGATCACTGGATAGTGACATATTCATGGACAACTCTTCCATTCATTATGTACAAAACTATTATAAATTTCCTCTTCTTTTTTTAAGCGCCACCTCCCTTCAGACACATCTCCAAATGAAAATTGGGCAGCATATATTATCAAGGTTCTGTAAAAAGAAAAAAAATCTGCCAGAGTCATAAATTTTTTTTTTTTTTAATGACATTTTAGTCATTTTGTGTGTTAGAACAAATAAGAAAATTTGTCCGGCAATTCATCACAGTGACGCTGCTGATTCAACCAATCTGAAATGTCCCATATGTTAAGTGATTACAACTTTCAAAATTAATAACTTTTTCATTTTTTGTTCCAATTTGTTCAAACTTTCACCAATTCGTCCCTATTTTCACGAAGTGACGGTAGTGAGGAAAATCGTCACGCAAAGTGAATGCAATTTTTTTTCACTACCGTCACTTTGTGAAAACAGCGACGAATTGGTTCTCTATATGCTTTCTTAGAGTAGTTTACTCTAAGATTGAACTTCCCGGCAAAGCATATGATTTATTATCCTTCTGGCTCTCATCAAACAGTGTAATACACTTCTGTCCCCTATCTTTATGATATTGAGGTCACAAAGAAAACTAAAACGGATAGACAAGAGTTAATCACAAATATCTAAAGTTAAACAACTAAAAGATCAATAAAAAGTCTGAAAGATCACATTTTCATTATTACATATCAAAATACAAAATATCTTTTATTACAAATTCAAAGTAGCTAGCAGAGTCCATGTTTTAAAGAGGAATTCACTCTCAATTGTAAAAGTGGTATCAACTACATGTATGTATAAAATACAGAGTTTATATCTTTAGAGTTATGCACTGCTTGATTAGTAACCCATCTAGATTATTTTAAGTGATTCAAATTATTCACATTTTCTTATCTTTCATTAGATTTTCAGATAACTTTCCCTTATCCACCTTCTTATTTCTCCCCTGGCATTTACAACTAATTATGGGTGTGTACCTCATGATAAAATATGACCTGTATCTTTTTTCCTTTCATCCCTCTCATATTCGTCTCTTTTTATTTTCGTTTGCTTTGCAGCTTTGCTTCTCCCACCCTTACGTGGATGGTGACAAACTCCTTTATGAATTATGCAAAATGTTAATTGAGGAAAAAAGATCATTATCTCATCCAGGGATAATAATTGTTTTCTGAATTATTATTATTATCTCCTGGGTCAGAAAAGTGCCTGTTCAGACGAGATTTAAATTCATGCCAAACTTGTATTTAACAAACGTCGCATCAAGTATACTTGTATATATCGAAAGGGGCATACAGACTAGAAAACAAAATCGTACAAAGAAACATTGTACAGTCAAACCTGCTTTAGTGACCACCTCTCTACATAGACAACTTTTTTTTCCCCTTGAAAATTGTTTCCCCGTTGAAACATGTACAGACTCTGTACATAAATACCACCTGCCTATAAAGACCACTTTTCTTGTCTCCCTTGGGTGGTCTTTATGGACAGGTTTTACTGTATTAAGAAACAAGTTTTGAAGACGTCGATTCACTTGAAAGCTGGCCAATACAGCGTTCAGACTAAAACGGGACCCTGATTCTTTGAGTTTTCATTCGAAAAGATGCTCAAACATTCATTTTTGCTATCAAAACGAGGTTTCCTTATTACGATGTCTCTTTGTGCCATGTTCAGACTAAAAAAAGGGTTCATATTATTGTTCAGCTATACATACATGTATGTTACAATTCTCGTTTACCAATATGATAAATTCTGATCGTCTGAAGTCTGAACGCGTTGTTATAGTTTGATGGTTGATGGATCACAGCGCTCCTGCTGTATTGTCAACTTCACCTGCGTACCAGGGACGGTGTGTGATTGTCGTTACGGCAATGCATCACTGTACAATGCTTTCTTAACAAGTAGTCTACAAATACAGGCTTTAATCACTAATTTGTTTCATTTAATTTAATATGATTAAATTTGATATGATTTGACTTGACTTAGACATGCACAGTGCTCATGAAAAACCTGATATGAAAAACCTGATTGTATAAGCCTAATGATTGTATACAAAGCAGTTAAAAATGCATTGTACCAAGGGGGAATCTAGACACTTTAAAAGATTTTTTTTTTTTCTTAATCGGTTTTGATGTGAGCTGAATTGGTTTGATGGAGTGCATAATGTTGCCTGATCATCACATTATGATTAATTACATCCTGAAGTGGTCTCTTGATGCAGGCTATTATGATGTATCAAACTGATATGAATTTGTGCGCTTATTGCATGAAATTTGCTAGTACCCCTGGATCATTATTTATTAATGATTTAATGGGCAGTTTTATGTCTACTAAAGTGAAGCAAAAATCACACTATTATCAAGTTTACATTCTCCTTGTTGAAATACATGACTAGTCACTTCTTTGTCCCCCCCCCCCCCCCTCCCACACATTTTGTTGTTGTTTTTGTTGTTGCTTTGTCACTTGAATAAGATATCATTGCCCAGCCACTTTTTTCATTTTAACGATCCCAATGGAACAAAAGCAGCACAAATAATCTCAATATACATGCAACAGATTTTTTTATTTTTTTTATTTTTATTTATTTTTTAAATATGTTTTAACAGATTTTGTCGTGACTAGGGGGGGGGGGGGGGATTCATTTAATTGTCCTCATCAACATAACCTCGTTGTAAAGAGCTTCTCATCACATTTTGAAGTGATTTATTATTTTGAACATTCATTTTAAAAATAAACATACGTGTTTGTACATGTAGCACTGTTAAACCCTAATGTTCATCAATTCTAAAACAATATATTTCAGTAATATTGAACTAATATCTTTGAAATAACATATTCTATGGCACTTAAGAACAATAGTACAATGTACATGTACATGCACCGTAAGCAGAATGGTATTATTTTTATCTACTAAACACTATGCCCAGAAACCACACTTGAACACCTCACTTATAGACAGGGCTTCAAAACACTTGAGAATTCAATCAAACTATTCTATTTTTATTTTCTTATCCTAAAGCCCAGATTTGTTTCTTCTTCTAAAGCTGACCGACATGAAATATACATGTACATGTACACTCACTCTGGCTTTGACTGGCTTTAAAAAAAAAAATTGTTCAAACAATATGCAAATTAAATAATATATTGTGTGTTGAGAACCAGAGAAGCTTTTGACCCACCCATTAACGAATCCTGCTTCTCAGAAGATGGCATGTCCATGTAGTACTCTATAATTCCAGTTAAAGCCCACACATACTGTACTTGAGATGTTTTGTTATAAGCCCCTCACTAACTGTTTGTCAGGTTTCTTTGGTTTTAGTTGATGAATAGCAATACTATAAGCTGATATGAAGTTATTTTCTTCTTCTCACTTTTTTTTTCTTTCTCTTTTGTCTTTCTTTTTTTTCCCCTCAAGTGGATTAAATCAATCCAGTCATGACATGAAAATGAGAAATTGATTTTGTAATGACACAATTTGTTTACCGGTATTTTTGTTTTTTGTTTTTTGTTACTTTCTCACTTGAAAAAGGTTGGCATACACAAATGACACTATGTAAATCATATGAGAATTTAAAACATATCCATAATTCAAAAACTTTAAAAAGTACATATAACAAGCTGCTTCTAAAGCTCCCTTACACAAAAACAAATTCAAGTAACTTTTTGGAGATTGCGCTTTCAGTTGTGCCGCTCCAAAGCTTTGGAATGACCTATCACTTGACATAAGAAAAGCCTCACCTGTTGCCGTCTTCAAAGTTTCTTTGAAGAGCACTTATTTTCAAAAACTTTTTAATAGTTTTGTTTGTTTGTTTGTAAAGTAGAACTGTTAGGAAGCTTCCTTTCATTTCAGCGTAGCAGAGTATATTGATATACAATGTCGTAGCTGTGCTATATAAATTGATCTAATTATTAATATCATTATTATCTATTCCGGGGGGTTTAAACCTGGACTAAAGTTAGTACGCTTGTGAATACTAGCCATTGAAACTTAGCATAGAAGTTAACATGAGATTTAACATAGTCATGAGACTATCGCCCCAGATGTTTAACATGACATAACCTTGAGGGGGGTGGGAACATGGTAAACTCATCATCCACTTTCCCTAGAGAATTGATTGCTTTAACAGTCTACCTGTCTGGAGTTCAGGAAAGAAAAACTCCATCATCTCTCCCTCTATAAAGCCGCATTCATACAAACATGACAGGGTAGATGGCCTAAAATATACCTCGGCGAAATACGATAAAAAATGCATATTGTGCGTCATAAAACACAGAAATCGATGCAGATTAACTAGTGTAGGGGCCTTTGTAGAGGTGGGATGGTCACCAGATACCTCACCAGGGGGGCGTTTCACAAAACTTGTCATCAGTGACTGACAAATGACAGTTTTAGTTTAATATGAGCTACAGAAATCCTTGCTTCTGATTGGTTATCAGCAGATTAGTCACTGATTTTAGTCATTTGTCATTGAAAAAAGGCTATGTGAAACGGGTCCCAGATTGTGGACCTCATGGTTCCTGGTTAAAGTTCCAGCCTTGAACTAATTTTACTTTGGCAAGACACTAAACTACATCTGCCACTCTCCATCCAGGTGTGGTAAATGGGCACATGTATCTGGTGGGAAAATATTCCTTGTATGTCTTCAGCAAAGCCAAGGTAATAAATGATACTTTTTAGCCACCTTGAACCCCGAGGATATATGCGCACAACATAAATGTACAATTTTTTTTCATCATTATTATCATCATTCTTTGCACATACATGATGTACAGGTAGCTAATAAACTTGCCATTCATTTAATTTCAATTCATTTTTTTCTTCAAAAATAATACTTTTTTTTAATTTTTTATAATTTACAAGTAATATGGTCTGTATTTTGCTGCTGCACTTCTTTGGAGCACCTCACTTTAGTTCACTCTATCATATCTGAACGAAGCATTTTGCAAGTGCCCCCTGGGAACAATGTCAGACAATCATGTCACAATTGGCGACATACTGATGACAGACTGCTACATGACTTGTTCCAGCCCTCAGATCAATTTCCTGCAAGTGATACTCTTCACCGACTGATATTTGGTCATCAACAGGATTCACTGACTGAGCTACAGGTATCACTGGCGAAACATTTTACGAATGCATATAATTAGCTGTAAAAGAATTCACACTCCCCCCCCCCCCCCCCCCCCTATCACAAAGAAAAGAAAAATATCTACTTCAGAAATATCCATTACAGCATTCCACATAACGTTTTTTGTTGGATTCTTTTTAACGCCACTCTAACATGAAAATTAGTGAAGCCTATAATGTACACAGAAGACGTATTAACAAAAAAAAAACTGTAGAATGGGTTTGGTCATTGCTACACCTACATGTACTGTACATGTAGTCAATGTAGATATAATATTCACTGACATATCATTATTTTGCTAATATACTGTAGTATATTTGATAGGGTGCAAATAAAGATATCACAATATGGTAATTATCTATATCTCGAATTTTCAGGTAAGGCCAAGGAAACCATATTTCTACAGGATGTTTTTTGTCCCTGCTCACTTCTTATTTCAGCTCGCCTTCTTTTCTTTCTTTTTTTCTTCTTCTTTCTTTCTATTTTTCTTCTTCTTTCTTTCTATTTTCATCAGACACAAAACTAAGAACAAGCTGTACAAATTTAGAGAAATGTGTGGAAAAAAATCCTCCATATAGTCTAATTTTCAATTTGGTTTTAGTATAGATCTGCAAGATGAGTTCTAACATTTTCACAAAATTACAAAACTGCTGACATTGGAATTGATGTGCACCATACATCCTGAACAAATATGAATAAAAAGAACAAAGCACCCCTTCCCTCTTTAAAAAGAAAATCCAGAAGACAAACATGATACAAATTCTATTTGCCTAGACTTGACCTACAACATGTAAATTTGGGGTGTTTTTTTAAAGAGATTTTCAAAATATTTTAAAACAAAACCGAAAGTTCAAAAACTTGTTCAAACATGTGTAGTATTGTCATGCCAATAAATACAGGTGTATGTACATTGTGGATTGTTTACTTTACAAAACTTGAGTCCTACTCTGAATCGGTGTCTATGATTTTCATTTTAAAGAGAAATTGAATTAATTTTGTAATCAAATAAAGGAAATTGAATTAATTTTGTAATCAAATAAAGAAAATTGTAATCAAGGTTTGTACTAAAATTATAATTATAATTTTTTGTTTTGTTAATATTGACCAGATAGCCCATGATTAGGCAAAAAAAAAAGATGTTGAATTGCCCTTTGCGAACGACAGAAAAATCTTGAAATCTGTTAAAAAAATTTAAAAAATTAGTTCAAAGAGGGAGAGGGAAAAAAAAAGATTTCTGAACGACCGACCCATGTTTTGGCACCTAAATGGCAATACAACATCTTTTTATTTTTTAGGCCTTACGAAAAGCTATGGACTACATTGAACAAGATTCAATATAAATGATCATAATATCTTTTAGCGTGGGGTCAAATAGTAAATCCCAGTTGAGACCCAAACAGGCTTTAACACTGAATGAGAACGTCCTTCTGTCTCTCAGCACACAATAACTGCATTAAAAAGATGGTGTATTTACACTGTAAGATGGAGTGACAGTGCCTTTAAAAAGAGCTTATTCCCAATTCCTAGTAGCCTCTAGCAAACCAAGCAGGCGCAGACTAAATACAAATTTACAGTTCATCATTCATCGACATGTCTCTTCTTACTGCGCCCCTGCAATACTCATAAACAGGAGAGGTTGAGAGGGGCCACATATGAATGCACAGGCACCAAGCTTTAATATAGGCCTGTTTTCATCAGCTCGAGATTGCCAAAGAACCCGCTATTTTAACAATAGGTATCCCGATCACAAATTATCCAGCTTATTTGCATCTTCATCAGCCCGCAGTTGGAATTAGCAGAATATTTGGTCGAAATAATCAGACCAAGATATCTTGGGCTAGTTTGCGCAATTTTCCGCTATTTGCCCGGTGCGTCTTCACCGGCCCGAAGACTCGCACTATGCGCAAACGCTGAGCAAAACATCTCAAGCTAATTTCTCGAGCTGATGAAGATGCGGTTTGCAACTTTGGGAATTTTTCCCAAATCAGATATAGCAGGCTATATTGACAATCTCTTGCTGATGAAGACATACCTCATGTGGGGTTGGATAGTTCATCTGGACATTTGTATGAAGGCCTGAGACCTCAAAAAATAAACACTGATAAAATTGACTACCTGTACTAAAGGAAACATAAGGTTTCTTGGAAATACTTTTACTGGAAATTTGAGTATGAACATGCACTTCATAATGATTTGAATAAATACGCTTTGTCTTCAATTAGTATTTACATGTATATATCTTGGATTTCTATTAAACATTTAATGAATTAGTATGAACTTTTGATTTATAGTCCCAAGGCTCTATCTTCATGTGGAAAAAGGAAAGGAAATTCTAGAAGATATAAAGTGATTTGTACACATGTACAACTGTGGAATGCAATGTATGGACACCCCCTGCCTTCCCCTGCCCAAAAAAGTGAAAAAACAATGATTTATAATTAATCTCAAGCCTGTTTTATGGATACAAAATGTTACCAATATCCAACATCTGTGCACACTTCATTGAGCTCACACCCTGTCATTCATGACCACTAACAAAAGCCAAAATATAATTTTAAAAATTAAACTACTAACCAAAAATATGTGCTTAATTTAATAGACATAAAGTGTGCACTAATTGGATATAAAGGATTCAAACAATTGAATCAAACAATTACCAAACACTTGATAACCACCATCTAGACATGAAAGAAGTATTATGCATGGAAATAAAAGTGGTTCAAAACACAATTTTTACAAACTTGTTTACCTAATGTAACCACACAATATGCCATCATTACTCTGTAGATAGCATCTGCAGGCTATGACAAAGTGCATCTATTTTTGTCAAAAGGACATTCTGACGTCCAGCCTCCCGCTTGGAAACTGTCTAATTTTACTGCGCTTGGTGCTTTCAAAGTGGGTCACAGCTTTTGCATGAGGAAAAACATGATTTCGAGAGACGTTTGTCTCCCATTTCTTCGCTGCCCGTCTGTGCGGCCGTCAAGCCTGCCATGTTCTTTGATACATAGAATAAACATGCCCTAGAAAGTCAGCTCAGCTGCCGTACATGCACTCCTGCAAATCATATGCAGACACTACCTCAACTTTCTCTTTTTTACTCGCTCGTTCTTGAACATTCACCCTCTCACTCACTCGTTCTCTCTTTCTCTTTCTCTCCCTCCCTCTTGATCTCTTTCTCTCCATCTCCATCTCCATCTCCCTCCCCCTCTCTCTTTTTTTCTTCCCATAAATATGTATCTATCTATGTTTTTATATATATTATGTATCTCAATATCTTGACCTTGCTCTCTATATTGCAATCATTCTCTAATGTTTCTGTTACATCTCTCTGACTTTCCCAGTCTCCTTTTCTTTCTCTTCTTTCTAAATATTTTCATAATAGTTCTTCTCACTTTTTCTACCCTCTCCCTTTATATAATTTTCATAAACAATGTCGCACAATGTATATTTTTGTCGAACAGTACTGTGCCAGTACGCGCAATTTCACATGACATCTATATCATCAATTCATGGGTTTACTGCCGAATGGAACCTTTTTTAAACATCACAACCTACATTATATTACCCAACTGACATTTTCATAAACACATTACATTCACCCATTAAATTCTAACCACCGGGAACATTTCAAAGGTAAAGAAGTGCAAATCACACGCGAGAAGGGCTCTAACTCATCCCCTTTAAAATTAAAACACAATTAAAGCTCTTTTGGCTCTCAGCAATTGGAACCCACGATGGGAAAATGGCACCATTGCATAAATTGATGAAATGCCACTAACCACAGTTTTGCAACATTTCATCAGCCCCGCATACATACAGTACACTGTCATTGAGGTAGTGATGCGGCAAAGCAAAGCCACTGCATCTGTACTGAAGGCTTAAATGTGTGTGGTGGAAGAGGCTGGTGTATTAGATCAATGGAATTGATCAAATTGCATTTTGAAGTGCTGATAATGGAAAAAAGTGTTGCATGCGTCCAATTAAAATGGAACCCTTATCAAGATAAATGTAATGCACTTTAAAATGAAATCAAGATAACGGCTTCAAATTAACATTATGGAATGAGGCTTGCATTGCCCTGAGATGATAAAATGAACATATGTAAAAGGTTGCAAATGAAGCACGCTAACTGGACTAATGATCATGTACAATGTAACATTCCTTTAAAAGTACTTTACCCAGTTACAGTATGTAAGACACAATTTTTAAAAAAACAGCTGTGTAAATGCATGCATTTTATACATGTACTGTACAAGCTTTTATCAGACCCATATGTGCATATTGACGTAGGGAAGACTATCACCACATTGTGATGTACAGGTATACATGTACACCTGTAGTTTATCAGTATGTGTGACTGCTGTCAGCTGAAGATATGAACATATCATTCATAATCAGTTTTTTTTTCTTCAAACACCGTTGTCTTTCATGGTATAATACCCTGACAATCATATTACTTTGCATTAAATGGAAGGGGTTTGGTGGATTTCTATTGTACAGGTGCACACTGAAGACATTAGTAATCTTGTCACTATAGCACATATCATTTTATGATATAACGTCCCTAGGTGCTTCGAAAGAGCTTTGGAAGTCGTTACCCCGGCTATAGCTCCAGATGCTGATTTACCAGATATATGGGGTATTTTAACAAAATCTCGATTTCTTTTAACCAAAACTTGTTACTTCGGTCCATTATTTAAAATATACATGTACATCAACAATCATGTACAAGTATTATAAAGAAATATTTTGAACATGGACGCTTCGTGCATCCTCTCACTGTATCCACATGTTATTTGGCAGAGTGATACTATACATGTACAGTGTACATGTACATGTTCACATATTTTAATGGAAAGATACATGTCTTGATAGTTGAAATTGACATGTAGACCCTGTATATATCATGTTTAAATCTTTATTAATAATAATAGGGCAGTATCCTATTTTCAAAGTCAACATGATTACTCCAAGCTCAGAACTACAATGTAATTAATGCACAGTGTATGTGTACATGTATGTACATGTATCAAGTTACAATTTTTCTGGAACATCATACTCATACCCCATTTCCAAAAAATAATTAAGTCTGTGGTCGGATTACCTCTCTGAATCTACAGATAATATTACAATCAAACCACATACCACATTTATGAGGGAACATGGTGAACATGTATGTGCATGTACAAAGGCTAAGGGTAATTAATTGTGATTACCTACCGGTTTAATTGCATTAAATTTGAAATGTATCTACAATGTACTGAGTACATGATACATGTATATATCTCATTTGTACTGCATGTACAGTGTAAGCCCAATTTTCCTGCAACAAGCGATACAGTGTACATGTCATTTTCCTACACAAACTCTTTAAATTCAACCAATCATCCAATAGTCCACAAACCCCTAACCAAACCCAAGTAACCCTAAATATAACCTAAAACCCACTTTTAATCCATACTCTATTAAAGTCTGTAACCCTATACACCTTTTACAAATACAACTGGAACAAATGTTTGATCACTCTACATATACAATTTTTTTAATCAATTTCAATAAAAGTGCAAAATAAAAGCATGTACACTGTACCTACATGTATGATTCCTCTGACTAGGAAAAAAAAAAAAAATTGGTTAATATACATGAAGCAAATTGGTCGGTAAATTTGATTGAGTAAATTAGGCCACTTCATCATGAAATTTACTGGAAGGCCAAATACATTCATCAATAAAACCCATCTGAAAATTGCTCCCGCCTAGAGAGAGAGAGAGAGAGAGAGAGAGAGAGAGAGATGATGTGTCCTTAACGAAGAAGTTAATTAACTGATTGCAACACCATGTTCGGAATTGCTTCGCTTCCCTACTCATGTTTGTCAAAGATACATGGGGTGAGAATCAAAGGCCATACTTGACTTGTTGCTATGGTAGCGTGTATAAATACCAAGTCAAATTGATTCTTTGTTTCTTGTTCCCTTCCATTACTTGTTTTTTCATTATTTCATATCTTAGATTTTAAATGAAATAGGGGATTTGGATAAATCTACACTACAGGTAGATAATAAAGTAACAAAAATGATGAATATTATGGGGGGAGGGGTTTGGCTACAAATATGCTGGTTGTAGCAAATGAATTTGATATTACAGTTATTACATGTAGATACATGTAAGATGTACAGTCAAATTTTAAAAACTAAGAGAATCCATACAGAACTTTGCATGTGTGAATAAATATATGGAGATAGATTAAGCTCCAAAATTTGCATTTCTAAAAAATATGAATAGTCCTGATACTAAAAATGCATGTTTGAAGTTTCTAAACATAATATAATTTTACCCTCTTGGGGGAAACAAATATGTCAGTTTCAAAAACAGAGCATTTTACTACTCAGTGAATCCCTCTGCATAGTATTCAACATAAATGTGCCATCAAATAGCACACTTGTAACCATGGTAACATATATAATGTGATGCTAATCATGAAAACCTAAATTTCTGCCTTGGGGGATGTTTCCTATAGGGGGGACCCATCACACCCAAAAATGCTCTATATTATTTCTGCGGTTCCATGTCAGCATCTACTAAAAATGTCAAAAAATGACTGGTTATATGAAATGGTGTTGGCCCATTTTCAGTGTTACTTGAAATGGGGGGGGGGATGGGCTACCCATTCAGAATACGATCGTGCCCGTTTAGCCGCCTCCATGGGGACGTCAGGATGCCTGGGGGTGTTTCACAAAGATCCTAAGTTGAACTTATCTCTAAGTTGGACTTAACAATTATGGAAAGCCGTTAGCATCCTTGAAAATATTTTGTAAAAGTTATTTTAAAAGGCATAAAATGTTGATTCAAATCATTCATATTTTCTATTATCATGGGAGATTTCATGTTCTTGATGTGGAGTTTATGAAAAGTCTAAAATACTTGAATTTTTGCTTTTGAATATATTTTATTTTAAGGCTACAAACAGCTCTCCATAATATTTAAATCCAACCATAGAGCTAAGTTCTACTTAGGATCTTTGTGAAACACCCCCCTGGTGTGGAATTGAGGTGAGATGGAGGGGGAGGACAATTGGCCGGACATGACAGAGGACAACCTTGTGATCTAAACAGGGCGCAGATGCTGAGTCTATTACCCCTTTATGCTCCCTCCTACTCCCTGAGGGTAACGCACACCGGTCGCGCAAAGGCAACTCCGACCAAAGAATCAATTTTGCACAAGTACCGTCCATAAATATCCCAGGCCATTTTCATAACGTTTGACTGTGCATCCTTTGCCTATATTATACAACAAAAAAAGTTTATGTGTAGCTGAAGTAAAGGCGGTACCCGATTTCATGTCGATGTTGCAAAAAAAGCAAAATTCCCGTTCACCCGCATAACGATTGCCAGTTGATGCACAGCATGCAATATGAAAATGTACAATAGTCATGTTACAAGCAATAATTTGATTCTTTTTTTGTTCAAGAATATAATAACTGAAATGAAAGGCATGCTAAATGTAGACACTGGCCTTATTACAGTACATGGTTAATTGATGAAGTTTAAATCATGAAATATTCAAGTTTATATACCTCACTTAAGTAATCCAGCCATCTGATTGGTCGAAATTGCATTCATAAACTTCAACTGTTCCTGTGAAATTCCCGGTAACCATGCATAAAACATTTAATATTTTTAATAACCATGGTTATTAAAAAAATAGTTCAGTCTCCATGGTTACCCCATAGGTTTACATGTTAAAAAATGGTTTGAGCGATCGAGGATACCGTATGTGTGCGAATAATTGGTCGGTAATTTCAATACAATTGAATCTCGATCGATCTTACCGACAATTTTATCTTGCATTGTTGACATGAAGACGAAAATAAACTTCCAAAAACAAAAAAACAACATGTGCCGATAGATCTTGATCTAAGTTCGTGCCAATATGCATTGCAAAAGTAAAAGAAGAGTCCGTATATGGAGCTTTTGCGAAGCATTGATCACACGCGAAGCCGGTTTCAATTCATTTTAATGTATATATCGTACAAAACTGCCAAGCATGTAACCACCGCGCGATGGCCGAGAGGTCTGAGGCGCTTACCTTAGATACATCACCTTTTGTACGCAAGAGTTCGAATCTCATCTTCGACAAAAAAAAAAAAAAAAATTATTTTTTATTTTTTAGTCTATTTTTTTTCGGCATATAAAAGTATTAATGACTGCTTTAATATTCGAGAAATAGTTGTTTTTATACGCTCTCGGGAAGGTTACAATTGGGCTATTCCCCTCGGCACGCCTCGGGTAATAGCACAATTATAACCTTCCCTTGAGCTTATAAAAACAACTATTTCTCTCAAAGCAGTCATTAATACTATACTATTCACCACTCCTTGCCCTTCCTTGTTGCTTCCGCGCTCTTTCTCTCTCACTAGCTCTCTCTCTCCCTCTCTCAAATTCTCATTCCTCCCTCACTCTCTCTCCCCCCCCCCCCCTTATCTCTCATTTTTATGATCTCTTTCCCTCTCTCAGCAACAAATAGCCTATGATTATGCACTTCATTCCCATCTCGTAAATATGGACTTCAAACATACCCACGCATTGGAAGATACATGTACATAACCAAAAATGGAAAAAATCTTTTAAATCCTCATCTACATGTACATACAGCAAAATGAGATAAGAAGTTGTTGACCCGTTCCCCCTATCTGCATCAAGACGTCATGTGACATACTTGAACAGGAATTCACATGTAAACACTATCTCTAACAAAACTTAGTTCAAATTTAAGTAGGGGTGCTTTTAGTGTACAAGTAGATGTATCTTTTGAAAAGAATCTTGTTTGTACAAGTAGAGTATAACCTACATGTACAGTAGTACAGTGGGAAATAAATATGCTGCATGTCTTTTCAATTCTGTTTGAAGAAAGTAAAAATACTTCTTGACTGCTACTTTTTGAAAACAAACCTGATAGATCCAAGCTTCAATTGGATAAGCTAAACAGTTTTATTTTCAATTACATTATTTGAAATACATTTTTTTCTTACCAGTGATCAATTGTAAATTGTTCAGGAATCGTCTGTTCAGAGCCAGAAGGCCATAAAGTCAAAGGCTTTACATCATCTCCCTTTTGAAACTCAGCAGACAGAAAGTCCACTTTGAATGTGATGTATGATTTACTAAAATACATTTATATTCATCATATCCTCATTTGTAAACTTAGTACTGATACATCATGATGTATGATATTTGGCATTATCTACCTGTTAATGCATGAAGGACCTTCCTATTTAGAAATCAATGGATAACCCTAGAAATGACATTTACATGAAAGAAGTTGTTGATTCAAACAGACCCACTAAAATCTAATGCACTGGTTTTCATTTTAAGTTCAGTCAGTCTGAACTCCTTAACCTTTACATTTCATTTTCCTGTACTCACTGAAATTGATTTTTAGATAGGTGGAGGATTTGTTGCTGTTGAGAGTGCACATACATGTAGATGCAAAAATATGAATCAATACATACAAACTGCGCAGTTAATTTAAGCTTGAATGTCAATACCACATAGTAAAGCTCCTTCAGAGAGTCCCTTCAAACATTCATGTGGGACTTTAAAGGTATAGACCAGTTCTGGTCATGCGATTGCATTGTGAAAGAGACGTTGTGGAATCGATCAGAAAAGGTTGATCATCTAGCATATAAGTATTGGTGTGTACTGCAAGGTTCTGGAATCATCAAAATGATAAGAAATATGGCCCAGTCTTCGTAAAGTTACAAGCACTGTACACAGAAAGATGTATATGGGACTATACGCACACGTGCGCGACACGTGCGTTTATCTCTCACAGACCATGTAGATAGACTAATTTACCAAATATATCAATTAGTAGGCAGTTTCCCGGCAACATTTTTATCATCATGTATTAGTCAAAACATATTCTTTCACATGATTGGTAATAAGAGCTTCCATTTCATTTTTTGAAATTGGGGCGTTTCCAATACTGGTCTTTACCTTTAAAGGTATAGACTAGTATTGGAAATGCCCCCCTCTCAAAAATGAAATGGAAGAATCTTATTACCGATCATGTGAAAGAATATGTTTTGACTAATATGTGATGATACAAATTTTGCCAGGAAACCACCTACTAATCAATATGTTTGGTAAAATGTCATATATCGATCCGGCCTGGATAGAAATCACGTAGTCCCATAAACATCTTTCTGTGTACAGTGCTTATAACTTTACCAAGACTGGGCCAAGTTTCTTATCATTTTGATGATTCCAGAACCTTGCGGTACACACCAATACTTATGCTAGATGATCAACCTTTTCTGATCGATTCCACAACGTTTCTTTCACAATGCTATCGCATGACCAGAACTGGTCTTTACCTTTAATATAAGGATCTGCAGAAATGCAATTACTAGATTTAAATGCCAACAGTGGGTCCATATTTTCTGACTGCCTCTGAAAACAATTGGATTACTGTGTTATGTAAATGAGAGTACGGTAGCCCTTCCTTCAAACGATGATGATGATGGTGATGGTGATGGACGGAGGGTAGAAAGCCGCAAGCATTGGGTAGGGCAGGAGTATATGAACGGAGTTCATTCTACATGTCTATTTGAACATACATACTGTACAATGGATCTGAACATTTATGATTGAGCAGTACATTCATTGCTCATTGTTAAATTACAGAACTCTTATAGTTTTATATTCAATGCTGAAGATAAACTCTTTGTTAGCTTGTTTGTTTGTTTTTGTATCTTTTTTCAAATGGGTTAAAGTAGTCAAATGACTTGAGTGGGAATACTATAAAGGTACATCTTAAGAATTAAGATGATAACATTTTATGTTTACCTTACAGTGTGGGATAAAAGATTGAGAATATTTTATAAAAGGTATCTTGAAAAGTACTATTTACGGGCCTTGACGGAATTGATAGCTTTTTCATGTTTTGCAATAATAGTTACCAAGAGCCATTAAATGTACAGGTACTATTATTTGATTTGTGTAACAGAACTACATGGCAAACTTCTACATATGTACTGTATGTACATGCAGGGCGCGACAAACCCGCTTGCCCGACGTCCCGGGGCAACCAAATTGAGCCGTCGGGCAAGTAAATCAAATTATCACTTGCCCGATTCGGGCAAGTGATACTTTTACAGTAATTTCCTAGTGTCCAAGAACTCTACCATTCACCCGTCAACTTCTTACCCGTCGTCAAAATCCAGAAGCAAAAAAGCGATCGTTCCGATTTCGAAAAAACTTCACAGACAGCTAGCCAGCTCAGCTAGCTCAGCGCGCATGCAACAGTGACACTTCAAGCCATGAATGCCGCTCCGCCTCCACGCACGGCCGGCCGTGAGCTAGCTAGAGACAGCTAGCGCGATCGTACCAGCTGCGAGCTTATTCGCGCTCTCTCTCTCTAGCTCTGCAGGCCGCACCGACAGGCCTTTGCTATTCTCTGATTGCCGATTGGTTGAATCACGCCAAATATGACGTTATTATTCTAGGGAAATGAACACGTGCGAATCGGAATGGAATAAACAACAGGGATTTTCTAGTAAGTACAAAAAGTCAAATGTTTGATATTTATTCATAATGACTGTTAATGATTGTGAACATATTATTTAAAACTCGCTGCTCATATAAATCAGATGAATGTTTTTGTCTCGTTTTCAATTTATTACTGCGGTCTCAAGATCCGACCGAGCGAGTCATTTTGATAATAGTATCGAGACCCCCAGAATATAAGCCGTTGTTGTTTTGTTTTCATGGTTTTAGCGACGTTGTTTAGTCTAGTTTTCGCATACTTATCCGAGATTTATCGTAAAATATCTTCAATATTATTATTTAGTAAGAATTTACAAATTTTGGCATGATATTTATAGCAGTGAATGATGAAATAAAAATGTCCGTACTTTATTTAAAATAGTTGATTACCCATTATTTACATGACGTTTCTTGATGGAAGAGTTGACCCAAATTATTAACAGCTGAAAATTAGCCTACGTTTCCACAACAGTTTTTACAACAGGGTCATTATGCTTTTTTACATGACTGAATATTAAAAACTTAAACCTGCTTGAACCATTCTACCTTGCCGAGATTCATGTGAATCTGATTATTTATGGAGAATCAATAAAATGCGTTTTTTAAACCTTCAACCATCCTTTGTTGACCATTTTCTTTGACATATTAGGTTATTATTCAGTACAGTTACACTGTACATGTATGTGCATTAATTTGCTATCTAAAACACTTCTTATCATTACGAGATAATAAATGCTTTAACCTCGAGTCCTTTTTCGCTTTAAAGTTTTGGGCAAGTGGAAATATTGTTTGGGCAAGTAAATTGAAAACCCACTTGCCCGACTGGGCAAGTGGTGAAAAAAATTCTTGTAGCACCCTGACATGTACAGTGTACATACATGTACATGGAGGTGTGCAATTTTGATCACAACACATCAGGGCTGCCAACTCTCACGCAATCTGCGTGAGTCTCACGCAATTCACCCCATTCTCAAGCTCTCACGCTGATCATAGGAACTCTCACGCTGAACCCCGAAAATAGAAACTAAAAAAAAAAAATGTCTATTATATCGGATATTCAATATCCCTGCCGAAAGTTTCAACATTTTTTTAACCACACATGCGCAAAGCTAAACCATCAATGCAAATTGGTTTCGGTTTGCCGCGCAAAGACAAGATAGTGAATTGCGATTGGCTTATATCCTGCGTGTGCGAGTGACGTCGTCACTTTACTATGAAGCGGGGTTTTTGTGCGAGACACGACAAGCGAGTGTCGATGCCATGGCCTGTCATCGCTGTACATCGCGCCCGGCCCCCAGCCCGGCCTGGCCCGGGTGGCTCAGTGTTTGCGATCGGATAAAGTCTTCAGGCTTCAGCCGGTACAGGTGAGTTTAAACTCTTGTCTTGAAATATTGAAATTCATGGTGGTTTCGATCGTTTATACGAGAGTAAGAATGATTTTGGAAGGGTGCTTGTATATAATTGATATGGCAGTTATATTAACTATGTTCTGTGTATTCTATTGAGAACGAAATTTTGATTAAATTTTTTTCCAAAAAGAGTGTGTTGAGAGTGTGACTGTGTCTGAGGTTCAACTGCTAAGCTTATAAAAGACAGTTGATTTGGAATAATGCACTTACAAATGTGGAAGTTTGTATTTTTTCAAGGTCAGTGTACTTCATGAAATCAATTAACCTATTTGAATCCTGCCTTATGTATTTGTGGAATCAGGGTTAAAGTATGCACCAGATTGCACCATTTCAATTGCAAAATTGTAAAAGCTCCCTACCGTTGAAGGGGGGACACCCCCCTTCCACACCATCCCCCCCTCGGGTGCTTCGCTCCCTCGCAATGTCTCACTCCAAACTCTTTCCAAAGGTTGGCAGCCCTGCAACACATTACAATAGAATTTCCATACTTATAGGCTAACAATATTAAAGCTTCAGACAGACCACTTTAATCAAAACAGTAGACATCCAAAGTTAATCTACATTGTACAAAATACAAGTAAAATGTAGCATTGAACAGGGTACCCAACAAAGAAAGCCCACTCAGGCATATCCTAATAGAGCTCAATTCAGGTGCAAAATTGAACTTTATCGGTCCTAATATTCTTCTCAATGCAAGCACTTTAGAAAATCAGATTTGCATTTTGCACATTCCGATGAATTGCAAATCGATGAATTCACATGAGCAAAATTGTTCTCAATAGCAAGAAAGCGGTGAACTATCATTGTATTAAACTATGAGATTTTACAGATTACATTTACCTATGAAATAACTATCAATAAAAGAAAATGAAAACAATTATAGATTGTAGTATTCACAAGTAATTGTAAACAAAGTCTTCATGCAAGTTTGTTGTTAATTACTGAATCATCAAGTTTGAGGTGTGTGCACAATTTCAGTTGAAAGGGCCAAGGTCCTACAAATTCTAATCGGTGCACACTGAACCAAATCCAAAGATTTATTGACCAGAAACATAATGCATGAAATGACACTGATTTAATTCATCATAATCAGTGAAATTCAGCTGTGTAAAATTGTTTACATATATACAATATGTATGTCTGGTAATTAATTGCATTTAAAGGTACTATTTCCTATTTGAACAAAATCATGAAAGTACTTTGATGTACTGTACAATGTAAATTCAATTTGACATTCCTCATGTCATAAATTAATATAACGAGTATCAATATTTTTAAAAGCTCATGTTATTCCATGCATATATGCATGTAGTTCATATACAGTATCTTAAAATTATACTTTTTCAATACAGGTGATAACTGTTAAATTCATGAGAAGCAATTGTTGCTTGAATTCGAGATAGTATCATTGCAATTATTCCTACCTGTACCACTATCACACGTCAAGTATGCACCTCAGTACAACAACTATGCTACCATCCTCATTCTTATGCTAATTCTAAGTCTACTAACAAATACAATTACTTAATACTGCCTCGCCAAGTACCTATTGATGACTGAATTCATTGCTGAATATCTTCATGTCTGTTACCATAGCAACCTGTCTAGAATAGTGTAATGCACACAGGATTTAACTCGCATTTAACTCACATTTATGTACACATGTACTGAATATTATCATTTGTCTAGGAGTGTGGAGAGGGAAAGAGAAGGATGAAAGTATAAAGAGGTGGGCGTATACTGTAATGTACATGTAGATGTAGATGGCATTTGAAAATAAAGTGAAGGAGTGCCGTAATTGTCCATGGATCACTGCCTCCTATAGGGCTTGTTCAGTGGGGCTGTGTTGACTAGAGAGGGTATATGACTGCTAGTTTCATATCTTATGCAGTTATTAATACACACAACCCAGTGTATATACGTGCAAGTACTGATGTCTGCTTTTAAACGGATTAGTACAATACAAAAGTACAATGCTGAGTGAAATTCCCAGTTTCTTGTCAGGTCCTTTTTCTATTTAGGAAGGAGAAGGCACCATGTTGTTTAAATTTAATATTTTATCCTTCCTTATATCTTTCTTATACACGTACATTATGTATACATTTACATACAATGTAAATTTCATTGCGTGCATCTGTACAGAGAATCAAAAGAAGATTTTTTTTTTTTTTTTTCATTTCAAAACAAAAATTTCAATAACAAAAATGGGACAGACAGAAAAACAAGAAGAGGGAGTGGGATAAGAAACCAGGAATCAAATTTAATTTGGGCCTAAAACAACAATATGCGCGATTGATGAATGCACAGTTTACATGTATGTACAGAAGAAAATAACAAAAATGAGCCAGACAGAAAAGAGGAAAAAGGGAAGTGGGCATGAAACAGGAATCAGTTTTACTTGGCCAAACTACAATAGATGTTTGTAGATTTGCGGAAGGTTGAGAGAAGAATCAATGGTCCAAACAGATTAATCTACAGGTCAATTGTACTTTGGATTAGGATACATGTAAAACCCAATACATGTCTATCAATTTCCAATTACCTAATCAGAGAAAAGAGACTGCGATTTATAAGAGACTCCAAATTGGTTTATTTCTGTCATGTAGAAATTAGTCAAACAGAAATAATTTACTATCTTTATGTGTGCCACTGAAAATGGATTGACTGACAGGTCCTTTAAAATATTGAAAAAGTGCAATACCAGAGTGGACTTTTTTGATACTCATCTCCCCCTTCCCCATTCTCAGAACTTGCAAATTTGGAGGGAAAAAAATAAACTAAAGCATATTCTAAACCGATACAAAAAGGAGGAGACACTAAAACATCAAGCAAAAAAATGTAATTAAACCAATATACAGTACTTGTACATGAACATGTAAATCATGTACATGTGTGCACTTTTATCAAATAAAGAAAATGTGTCAGTTTCATACACCACTGTACATTTCCTTGAATTGAATGCTTTTATATTTCTCATAATAAATCTACTTTAAAGAGATTCTTACAGTATACATCTATCTATTGAATAATAAGGCATGTGGTGTAGATTTGGTTAGAAATGAGTTTTTGAAAAATTGTTCAGCAGCTGTAATTGGTTGTGTTACTGCTTTTTTTAATGTAATACTGGAGAGTGGTCTAGTACCAAAAGACTGGTGTCTAGGTAGTATAGTCCATATTTTCAAAAATAGAGGTAAGGATACAGACCCAGATAACTATCGTGGGATAACACTTTTAAGCTGTTTGGGAAAATTGTTTACTTCTATCTTGAATTATAGGATAACAATTTATTTCGAAAATGAATGCAAGCTTGGAGAAGAACAGGCTGGCTTTCATGCTGGCTATTCTACAACAGACCATATTTTTGTTTTGAAATCCCTGCTTGACATTTACTTGTCTAAAATGAAGAGAATTTACTGCGCTTTTATAGACTATAGAAAAGCTTTTGATATGGTTGATAGGGTTTCACTTTGGCACAAATTATTGAGGTCAGGGGTGGATGGTAAGGTGTTCACAGTTATTAAGAATATGTATTCTCAAGCAAAATCGTGTGTGATAGTAGATGGTCAAATGTCTGAGGCTTTTCAATGTGATGTTGGTGTTAGGCAGGGTGAAAACTTATCACCCCTGCTCTTTGCAATATATCTTAATGATTTCGAGGATTTTCTCAGTAAACACTTTAAAGGTCTCAAATTTTTATGTGAAAATGTATGTGCTGACATTTTAGATAAAGAAGTAAACAAAGATCTTTTTATACAATTATACACATTGTTGTACGCAGATGACACCCTAATATTGGCTGACACAGCAGAGGAATTGCAAGTGGCTTTGAATGCCTTGTCTCAATATTGTACAATTTGGAAGTTAAGTGTTAATGCTATGAAAACTAAAGTACTTATATTTTCAAGAGGCAAAGTACGTAAATTTCCAGTTTTCAGATTTGGAGAAGATGAAATTGATGTTGTGGATGATTTTGTATATCTTGGGGTTCAGGTTAATTATAATGGAAGTTTTAAAAAGGCTATTTCAAAACAGGTATCACAGGCCAGGAAGGCCCTCTTCTCTATGTCATTAAAGGTTCAAAGACTCAAACTGCCACTGGATATTCAATGTGAATTGTTTGACCAACTTGTATTACCAATACTCATTTATGGATGCGAAGTGTGGGGATATGAAAATTTGAGTCAGATTGAAATATTCCATAGAAAATTTCTCAGGTCAGCGTTATGTGTAAATAAATTTACACCAGATTGTATGATATATGGAGAAACTGGGAGGGCATGGCTAGCTAACAGTATCAAACATCGAATGGTTAGTTTCTGGTTAAGAATCGTAAAAGGTTCTCCCTCTAAATATTCAGTCAAATTTTATTTTTTGCAAAGGTTAATTAGTCAGAATGTAGATATGTCTACTTCTTTCAAGTGGTTATCTTGTATTGAAAAAATATTGAACCATGCTGGTCTTGGTATTGTTTGGCTAAAGCAAGGGGAAGGATTTAGCAATAGTTGGATACTGAGCACTCTGAAGTTGAGATTAAACGATATTTCAAAACAAGATGTGATGGCAACAATTTGGACAAACAGTGTGTGCCTGAATTATAGGATCTTTAAAAAGGATTGTCTCTTTGAAAGGTATTTAGTTCTGCTGAGTAAAAAAGATAGAATAACACTGAGCCGTTTTAGATGTAGGTCACACCGTTTACCAATTAATAATAACAGATTCAAAGAAGCTTTTAATGAAATTAGTATTGAATGCCCATGTTGTGATATGCATGAGTCTGGTGATGAATTCCATTATGTTTTTGTATGCCCTTTTTTCAGAAAGGAAAGAGAGTTATATTTAGGTCGCAAAGTAATAGTTAAACACCCTTGCACATTACACATGTTGAATTTATTTTTATATTCCGGTATAGGACAGTTGAAGAAATTAGTACTCTTCTTAAGGATAATAATGTCATATTTTGCTGGTCTATATACATGTACATGTACATCTGAACAATCCAATCATATGTCACCCATAAAAAGGAATGTTACAACCCGAAGTGGTAGGTTAATTAAGCAACCAACAATTCTCGATCTGTAGTACAGTCTTTCTTTAGGTCAAGTATAGTTTTGATGGTTTGTTTGTTCTTTTGTTCTTTTTTTGTTGTTAGTATACTTTTTGTTTTTGTTTGTCTTATTACATTATATTCCATTATGTTTTTGTTTGTCCAATGGACGATTATGCCGTATTTAGTTACTCTGCATAAATCTTAACAATCCAATCACAACTCACTTACATGTACAAAAATGAAACTTATAATTTCTTATATAGTTAAGACAATAATGTATTTTTGAAGAAACAAATTTTTTTTGTTTTTTTTTTTATCTTTCTTTTTCTTCATGTAAGCTATGTTTGTATTCTTTATTATGTATCATTATCATGACATGTATATGTGTTGTACTCTCATACCCCAGAAGGGGGTCGAATGAGTCAATAAATTCTATTCTATTCTATCAGTTACATGTTATTCAAGTATGCAATGTACTGTTTCAAGTAGCATGAGAAGTGCTTTCTCTTGTATTGTCTGAACCCATTGAAGAGATCCTTGAGTCAATGTTTCCAGTCAAACACATATTATATCATGAAAAGGAGATACAACAAAATGATTCTACAATGCAGACTGCGTATGTATCTCAGTGGCAAAAAGATACCGGTACACATATTTTGCTTTAAATTATAATAAAGAGGGGAATTTATGCGTCAATCAGTCAATGATTGGAGAATTTCAGATAGGAAAAGGTACAATAGAGCACAAAATAATTTAGCTCTGGAAAATTGGCAAATGCAGAGAAAGAAAAAAAAAGGACATACTATTACATGTATATATTGCACATCTTGTATGAGGCACCTACAAGTACAAGGCTACAACATGTGTTTGTCTGCAGACTGCAGAGACTGACAGAACTTCATATTATGCAAAAAAGGTTTTTTTTTTTTTAAACTGTTGTGCATATTCTAATAATGTAATGAATGGTCAGGCCTTTCGTGCTTAATCATTCTATCCCAATTGGGTGGGCAGTTCTAGAACATCCCTAAAGAAATCTTCTCCAATCCTACTTCTATTTTTTAGCTGCTAGTGCTATTTACATTTTGCAGCATTTCTAACCCCTTTTACCATCAGACAACATTGCACACTATTTCTCAAGCTCAGACTGCAACAAACTCCAATTCAATTCTCGTGTAGCATCATGTCTATTGACAAATATAGGTCTTTTGTGGTGTATTGGGTGTGTCAGCATATTTCCCCCATGGAAGATTATTTGATTTATACTTATAGAAATCCACAAAGTTAAGATATTTCTGTTCCGAACAAACAAAACAATGCCACCTTCTCTATAGAAAGAATTTAGTAATGGATTTCTTCTTTTTTGTTCAAATATGTTTTTGTAATTCGAGTTTGTGATTCAAAAATATATCTAGTCTTGTATGTAGTTGTTTGTAATAGGCCTGCATGTACTGTATGTGCAGAAGTGTTTGAATTTGAACTTCATCTTCATGTTGCTTTAATACTTGATTGATCCGCTCTATAAAGAACAAAATGAAATGTCAGAAGCAGAATTCACTCCTCATTAGAATAACCACTTTACCACGATCATGTAAGCATGTCTTGTCTGGTTATTTCCTATCTTTCGTGTTCATTTATCAATGTATGGAATGAGTGCTTTGAAGAGTATGCCAAAACTGACAATCTTTCTTCTTTGGTGTTACAATGTACAGTGTACATGTACATGTACATGTAGATGGCTTTGCTGTCCATGTACCGTAATCCTTTTTAGGATTCAATCACAAAACACGAATAAATCAGACAGACAAATTGTGTATGAACACAGGTCTTCTGTTTTGGTTTGAAGCTGTTTCAGTGCACTTTTCCAGACTGGAGGTTTTAAAATAAACAAAAGCATTCACACAGAATCATTCATTCAAGTCATTGAGCATTTTTCCTGGACTTTGCACTGACTCACAGTAAGAGGGTTTAACAACAAAAGCATTATATACTTGACTCAATGTGAACAGATCCCTTTCAATAGGCAGGAAATCCTTGATGGCCAGGCCATTGAATTTCAGATGGAAGCTAGCCTAGCTAGGGCAGCCTCAAATCAAATTACTTTAGATTGAGTTCTTACACCTCACACACACTTCCTGTTATGATGCAAGATTATCTAACCATGGAGTTGACCTACATGTATACAGTATCTTCTCATAAATAATTCCATATTCCCTCCCACTGTCAATAATATTTATATACATGTTCACTGTACATGTATGTGGGGTGCCAAAACATTTGAATGAGCACTGTAAATTAGGGCTCAACATAGATTCATGAGTAGTGCTGTGACAAATAGGGTCTTTCAGGGTAGAACAATTTTGATTCAGGTTTATAGGTTTAAGAAAAGATAAGGTATAGAATTTGGTTCAAAGTTGTAGTTACAGGGCAATTCAACCCTTGTAGTAATTGTATTTGTATGAAAGCAGAAAAATAACATAAATAGAATGGCGAAAGTTTGAAATATGTTGGACCAATAATAGGAAAGTTATGAATGTTTGAAATATGAGATCCCTATTAAAGTCGATGGTCAGTGGATTGTGACGTAGTCACAGATATTTAATATTAATGAAAGTTAACGTGGAGTAGAATTTATACAGATAAATGTAAACGGTTCATAAAAAGCAGTTATCAAGTTGTTTGTGACCCCCTTTTGTGTTAATGGGCTAACAGACCACCTTGGGGGCCTGTGTGACAATAGCAACAACTGATATCATAGAAGCTAAAAAATCTCCCCCCAAAATGTTATCCTTGTAAGATATGTGAATGTACATGTTGCACAATAACCTGTTCATAACCAAAGTCGAAGAATTGTCATGGTTGCATACCAGCTGACAAACCAAATAAAAAGTTCAGCGAGACCTCTGTTGACTTTAGACTACAGTTTCTATACTTGTATGTTTAACTGTTCAATATTGACACAATCAAATAAAACGTGCATGACAGAAGCATGCTCGCTGGTCACTGTAAATACATGTTAGGAAAACAAATTAAGGAGAGAGAGAGAGAGAGAGAGAGAGAGAGAGAAAATAGAAGGCAAACTTACAATGTGCGGATGGTTTATACTCTGCAATACACTGACTTCCGTTGTGAAGACTTTCATGTCAGCCTGGATGGAAGAAAATGAAATGAATGTGTTCAATATTAGTAAATTATTACATTATTACATTGATCAGCAAAAAGAAATTTAAAAAGTAAATAAATAAATGGGAAATGAGGGCAGTTTGCCCTGGAGGCTCTTTCAAAAAGCCATTGCTCATGCATGAAAAAAGAGCCCACAATATAATTTATACACAAAAAACAAAATCGTTCTGTCAGTTGGTTGTGTATTAACACAAGGTAAATCTCTACATACAATAGGAAAGGCCATGTACATGATGCACTCAAGAGTGGCTTAAATCAACAAGTCAGTCAAAAATTATTCATCAATATCTACACTAAATGGTTGTCACTGTTCACAATTTTTTTCTTTTAATGTATGTACATGTATGTACAGTACATCATAAAAACAAGAAGAGCGACGATTCTACAAAATGAAAACAGGAAACTATGTTTGCTTTTGAGTGGAATAACCTGAAATGAAAATGAAACTAAAACTAGGCCCATTTCCAAACTCAAGTCAAAATATCATGATTCTTTTTTTTTCTGCAGGAGAAGAGAAGAGAAGATATTTTTTGTAATATACCGATACAGACAAAAAAGAGAAAGTGAGTAAAGAAGTGAACACTATAAGAATTCCCTGGCCTTATAAATGACAACAGTTAGACTTCTGGATGAAAACTGCCCTAAAGCTAATTTAGTAATAACTGAGAAGTATTGGTACTACTTTTGGAATTGATATGTGATAATCAAGACATTTTAGACAGGAAATATTAAGACATTAAGCTCTACTCTCTGTTTCAATGCGATACTTACTACATGTACATGTACACTGTACATGTAGTACCTCCCCTACTTGTTTAACTTCATATTTATCTCCGTTGAAATGTTGACAAGTAATCAATATCACATTTCACATTGCAATGAACATGAATGATACTGTCTTTGCAAACTACATGTACTGTATGTCATACCAGGGGAGGTGAGTCTCACCTCCCTGTAAAATGAAATATAAAAATGTGTTACAAAATATCTGGAATTCAATTGATACTCATAAACCAACTGCAGATTTTGCATTGTTCTCTTAATTTGAAAGAATTAAAATGTCATTGTATACTTACAGTTTTCTTGACTTTCTTGACTGCAAATGGTCTATTTGTTCCTTTTTCAAAACATTTATGCACAACTGAAGTAGCTCCCCTGAAAAGAAAATAGATGATGATAGTATATTCCCATTTTATATTTGTTCTTCTTGTTCCATCTTCAAAACTTAAAAACTAAATGTACTTTAATACATTTCCATTGGCAGGCTAAATAAACTAAAAGGGAAAGCCCACAAATATTTTGATTCATGTAAAAACGTCAAGGCATACAATAAGATGCCTTAATTGTAGGCCTATGAACTTGATATTAGCTGATTGAATACTCAAGGGACATCATAATCTCTCCTTCTCTAACATAAGATGCAAGACGGATATTTATCGGCTCACCTTCTTTCCAAGAACCATACGGGCCTGGAATTTACTTCCCCCCAGCATCTTTGCCTGCGACTCAGTTGAAACCTTCAAAACCAGACTCTGGGAAGCCATCCAAGGGGGTAATATAATCATAGTCCCTCCCCACAACTGCAATGTGATGGGACTCAATTCTAAAATGGTCTAGAAGCAACAAACACTCTCTCTCGAACGATAACGTTCTTATTGGTCATCTTATATCCCTCTTGAGGATCAGGACCAGGATCAGAACAGAATCAGAATCAGAATATACTTTAAACTAAATTTTTTGATGTACTGTAAAGTGAAATGCATGGAAAAAATAGTAGTCAAGCCCGTCAATTAAGGCCACCTTGACCTACATGTACAGGAAACACAAGAAGTGACAACTGTAGACAGGTGGCTTTTTTAGACAGATTCTACAACAAACATTTCCTTCAAGAGGTACACTGTAGGCAATATATGGATGATCACTGTACACGGGTGGCCTTTATAGAGAGGTTGACACTTAATAAAGGTTTCAATGGACAAGTGGACATCCTTAAATTTGCCAAATGTCATAAATGATGTGCACTGTATTAATTTACAAATTCCTAATAATGGCAAATCCAGAATATTTGGTCTCTAGCTGTCCCATACATTACCAAGTATATTGGAATTGAGAGTATAATAAGTATTGAAACTCTTATTTTCCTTGATATTAGTTTTGGTCTGATTCTAGCTACAGACAGCAAGGGTACAGTTTTGCACATGTATCAACTTTGATTCAATCATCAGTTTGGCGCGATTCATTAGACCTTAATAACAAAAACCTTTGATGTGATCCTTAACTTAGGACAAACAACAACAACAAAAACAAAAAATCGCTTCTCAGCCATGTAAAGTTAACAACTAAAATTAAAGCATTCAATAGTCAATACCCTTTAATACCAAGGTTTGTCATTATGTGAAAATTCATTTGTCAAGATTCATGTTTCGTGAGGATATGATACATGTATATTACAGCTTACATCTAAAAGTATTCAACAAAGGCTCTATAAATTCAACTTGTCTACCTTTTATTCATGAGTTACAAAAAACAAACAAAATAACATCAAATTTACTAGGGGTATAAATATTTGCCTTTCTAGTGTATTGAAAGATTGCATTTTGATACAAGCCAGTGAAGCCACAACTTTTCATAACGGGTATTACATGTATGAATTAGACTCAGAGAAAGAAAACCTTGTCACCAATCATAAAACTTCAACTTAATTCCTCAAACTCAAACTAAATCCAGTACATACATGTATATATAAGATAATGAATATCTAAACTGTACATGTATGATCGTGATGTAGGGAAGTACATGTACATGTACATGTAGGTTAAGTAAATAGATAAACAATAATACAAAAATAAAAATAAAAAATCATTTATAATCAGTCAAGAACTGTGCTCATGAAAAATATAAGAGGAAGAATTCATTTTCATTCTCAGTTAAAGACTAAAGGGGAAAATTGGTAGGCTATATTCTACTAATTTTGTACTAAGTACAGTAGAGGTCTAGCGTCTACATTAAATAAATGGGAAAACATAGGTCTATTTTCAGGTAGGACGTAGGAAAGACTGAATGACTCATTTTCTATACACATTACTAACTTTTAGTTGGGTGTCTAAAATTTATAAAACTTTCTCCTCTTAATATTTGTCTGATCATATGTTTAAAAAGCTCTGCCATTTGAAATGATTTTGATCATTAGAAATCTTTTAAAGTTTTACATATATTCACACAAATCACAGACCTAAAATCAATCTAACTAGTAATATTAGTGACAGTAAACAAAAAGTTCTACTTTCACTCTTGCAAAACTGTAAGTGTCTAGTAAGGAAAGTCTAGTATTACTATTAGAGCAACTTACTGTAACTTAGATACTCTGATCACTCATGTATAGATTCTATGTCAATGACATTCACATTGCATTGGCTTAATTTGAAAATTGAAGGACAAACAAATATTTATTAATAATATTTTCTAGGCAGTTGTCTAATTAAATAATCTGCCTCCTTTCATTTAAAACAACAAAGTTTCATTTCTGACAGTGAAGAGAAGAAAACAAATCTGTGGTCAAACTCACTTGCCAAGTTCCTTTTCAATTGTGAACAGAGATTCAAATTCGGCAATATGAGACACCTTCATCCCGCCTGCACCGACGCCTAGCGCCCCGGGTTTGGCGTCTCGACTCCCTCCATCGGGGGTAGGTTTCCCTTTATTCACTGGCATAATTAATCAGTCAGTTATTAACACCGTCAGAGTAGAATTCCTTTCCTTTGTAATCCAAAATTGTAGAAATGTCAAATACGAGGTAATATCTCCCTACGATGATTCAGAATCGCGCTAAACATTCACGTTGACAGTGTCATGATCAAGTCCAGATTCATGAGCCCTTTCCAAACTGATGCTTCGCTTCGTGTGTTTCAATTTTCACGGTGATTTGTGTTTTTATTATGCGGCCAATGATGTTGTCATGATCGACTGTAGAGTATGGAACGCTAAAGAAGATCTTTCCCAAACTGCTCACAAGCATGAGACTGAATAACATAAATACCTCATGATTTTGTTTTTATGTACCGTATAATTATAGTTCTTCATCCGGGGAATTCATTCCATTATTGTGTTCTATGGAATCACTCTTAACCTCAGCCAAAAATGACAAAAGTCGATATCGTGGATTGGACTCTATCAATTGGATGCCTAATTAATCTGATCCGGGATACGCCTTTTGAAAATACAATAGAGAATTGGTAATGAGGATGTTGTGCGTAGGACCGGGGCGTAGGATCAAACAATTATTTGGTAGAAAGGTTGTTTTGTTAATTTTAACAGAATTTCAAGGCAGTTTGATTGTTGTATTGCTTGATTTTTCTTTATTTTCGTGCTTGATTAGTACAACATGAAATGTAAACAAAAGGAGCAGCGGATTTTCAGTAAGTGTCTTGATTCGCTTTTTCGGGGGGGGGGGGCGGGGTCAGAACTTGCGTAAAATATGCGAATAAAGGGATCACCGGACTATGTTTGTAGTGAATTTTTTGTTTGGGGGGATTCAACCACGACGATAATGTTTCATGAAATGTTTGTATAGGCCCAGTGGTGTAGTGTGAGTCAATCCACTTGGAGGCACTGCCAGTGGCGGATCCACTGGTTTTCCAATAGGGGGGGGGGGGGGGCGAAATTAGAAAATCGAAATAATAATAACAATAATAATATTGATAATAATAATAATAATAATACAAATTAAAAGTATTAACAATCACATTGGGGTCTTGTATACCTGAAAAGAGGCACTTCCTAGAGATTAAAAGGGCACGTATTAGAATGGAAAATGGACACGTATTGCAAAGGAAAAGTGGCACGTGTCCAAATAAAAGGAGCACTTATCAGAGTTGGAAAAGGGAAGAGGCACTTTTCAAAGTAAAAGGGGCACTATTCCTATGTGAAAAGGGGCACTTCTTACAAAGTTAAAGGGGCACTTTTCCTTTGTAAAAGGGGGCACTTTTCGGGTGCTTGAAAAAAATGGGTGCACTTTGCCCCCCCCCCCCCCCCCCCCCCCCCCCCGGGAGGGCAGCCTATGAATGAAACTGTCTGGTTGGAGCATAGGGCGTTAATTCTTATACTTTAAAAACAGAGTTAACGCTCTTCTGGCTCTCATGCAAGGGTGTCGATTTGTATCCTCGGTTGGGGGGGATGATAGGTGCCAAAATATTTTCGGCAATGGATCAAAGCAACCAAGAGGTAGAGGCGTGTGGCAGGTTGCACCCCCCCCCCCTCCCTTCCAAGTTATTAACTTTTTCAAGTCACCCTCAATAGAGATAACATTTAAGAGAATATGGGACCCATGTGGGTCCCACATGGGCTTGCTACCTGGGTTATTATCCTCTCAAGCATATAGGCAGGATTTTAATTTAGGGGGGCGGAAAAGAGCACCTCCTAGAGGGTGGGTGCAGGGGAGTTTCCCCCCCTTCCCGCGCGAAGCGCGGAAGCTCTGACGTTTCATTAAATTATCAAAGAAAGAAGACGATTCGTTGTACCATTCTCGACTCTTAATCCTTGTCTGAATTCAGTCCCCCCCCCCCCCCCCCTTACCGCGCGAAGCGCGGAAGCTTTGACGTTTCATTAAATTATTAGAGAAAGAAGACGATTCGTTGTACCATTCTCGACTCTTAATCCTTGTCTGAATTCAGTTTCCCCCCCCCCCCCTTCCCGCGCGAAGCGCGGAAGCTTTGACGTTTCATTAAATTATTAGAGAAAGAAGACGATTCGTTGTACCATTCTCGACTCTTAATCCTTGTCTGAATTCAGTTCCCCCCCCCTTCCCGCGCGAAGCGCGGAAGCTTTGACGTTTCATTAAATTATTAGAGAAAGAAGACGATTCGTTGTACCATTCTCGACTCTTAATGCTTGTATGAATTCAGTTCCCCCCCCCCCCCTTTCCCGCGCGAAGCGCGGAAGCTCTGACGTTTCATTAAATTATTTAAGAAAGAAGACGATTCGTTGTACCATTCTCGACTCTTAATCCTTGTCTGAATTCATTTCCCCCCCCCCTTCCCGCGCAAAGCGCGGAAGCTCTGACGTTTCATTAAATTATTAGAGAAAGAAGACGATTCGTTGTACCATTCTCGACTCTTAATCCTTGTCTGAATTCAGTTCCCCCCCCCCCCCCCTTCCCGCGCGAAGCGCGGAAGCTTTGACGTTTCATTAAATTATTAGAGAAAGAAGACGATTCGTTGTACCATTCTAGACAAAAAAGTGAAAGAGAAAGAGCAAGAGGGAGATGGGGAAGAGAAATATAGAATTAAGAAAAATAAAGAAAGGGAGAGACAGGTTTCCTACATGTATAAAAGAGCATAGGATGAAGATACATGTACAAAGTGGGAGACTAGAGAAATCCTTGTCTGAATTCAGTCCCCCCCCCCCCCTTCCGCGCGACCGCCCCCCCCCCCCCCCCCACCACCCCCTGGCTACCGCCTCTATCGTCTCTGTCTCTCATTATCTCTCTCTCCCACTCTCTTCTTCTTTTTTGCACTTTTGCGCTTCGCGCTTAACATTTACTAAGCTCGTTGCTTTTTAACGCTGCGGCTTTACATTTGGCGCACTGCATTTCTATGATGCTGTTGGTTGAATAAATTGAATAAATTCATCAATTCCTGATGAAGCCGTATGAGCGAGAATTCAATTTATTCTTGTCTCATATACGGTCGTCTCATTTACTTCGTTTTCTATTTATATATGTATGTATTATGAAAATGAGATAGCAAAATGTGTATATTGATGGTCATCTTGCGAGTAATAACCATTAACTACTCTCATCGGGCTCTCATCATTCATTTTTTTTTTTTTTTTGATGGTGAATTATTGGGGGGGGGGATGATTGTACAGGCCATCCCCCCCCCCCACCTGAAATATTGGGGGGATATATCCCCCCCCCCATCCCCCCCCCCCCCCCCCCGGGATCGACACCCATGCTCTCATGGGAGCGGATCCACCCAGCATACCCTCGGGTTTTTATGTTAATCACGCAGTCATATTTCAAAATGCAAAATTCTTGGCTTTTAATGAGCAGGCCTTCTATAGTATAGAGGGTTGGATCCTTAAATACAAGGTGGTAATAATATTTCCGAAAATGTCTGACAAGCAAACATAAATGAATACGTAATAAGATAAAAGAAAAGAAATGAAAATATACGATTGGAATAAAATGGTGGGGCACGGGCCGGATATGTCCCCGCGAGCCAAATGTGTTATTTTTTATTGATTAACGCAGCTCATGATATGGGGCAAACAAAAAGTTTAAACAAGAATCAAAATACAAAATATGTGAAAGCTAGATAAAGGAGCCTATACATGGGAAAAACACAATTTACAAGAATGTCTACTTTGAGCATAAAATCAGTTTCGAATTTCTTGCCTTCCTTACTATATAGCCTCCCAATCTGACCCTATAATATCGTCACTGGTTTCAATTCAATTTCGGTTTATTAATATCAACACATACAATGTACAATGCAGTAGTCGGAGGACCAATAATGCAATGTTTACATAAAATGTGCATAAAAACAGGAATGATCATACACATGTACAATCAAAATGATAACAAAATAAAGTTAATAATTTATAATTGTTCACTTACCTCAAGCTATAATTATACATATTTTGCTAAATGATAGTAGATGGATGAACAACTGTAAAAGTTACTTGAAATGTTGACCCAATTATTGAAAGTAAACATAGTCTAAAACAATATAGAGAGGAAATTATTATATTGCAATTGTCAAAATGAGATCCATAAACTGAAAAAAATTATACATGCAGGTTCGTCTGTTATGGGACAGATTAGGTCAAATTATACCCATATTGGAGCGGCCGTAGGCCTGATTGATTGATTTTTATTCGACAAGCTTCCAACATACAACAATATACACTACAAATCAGAAATAAGTCAGCTTGAACAGGATAACCCACGAAAGCTGGAGAGCTTATTTCCAGTGGGGTCCCTTACAGACATGTATAACATTAATAACTTAAAATAGTAATAATTATTTACAGACAGATAAGAAAAATAAAAGAATTACTTATTAAAGATAATAATAATAACAAAATTAAACTGATGATAGAAATAATAAAAAGTATAAGAAGAAAAGGAAGAAGGAGAAGAAGAAAAAGAGGCGGAGGAAGAAAAGGAAAATAATGATGAATTTGTAGAATTTCTATAACGTACGAAAACACAAGTATATACAAAATAAAAAAGTATGAACCGGCAGAAGAATACAAATTTCAATCATATAACATGTCATTTACTTCTCTTATCTGACTGTCAAGTATTAGGTATTCCTTTAATTTCCTCTTAAAATGAGCATAGTTTTCTATTTCCTTTACACCATTGGGAAGGGAATTCTAATGTTTTATGGCATTGTAATAAAACGAATTTCCAATACTACCTACTCTTTCTGGTAAGTTAAAGTTGAATCGGCTATTTCTTGTATTATAATCATGTAAGTCAGTAACAAGATCGCAGTTGGATCGAATATAATGATTCGACCTCGTATGATATATTGTATGCACGTGATGCAATACGAGTTGTTTTGATCTTTGGTCGACTTCAAGAAAACCAGCTTTAGAAAGTTCGCTGTAGCCAACATGAGTTGAGCCTATGTTCGCCCCCATCCCCCTTTGCAACTATGATACATAACTGGGTACAGTCTGTCGGCATTATCGGGGTATGGGTGTTATTATTACTATTATTATTTTTACATGTATTATTTGTATTATAATTATTATCATTTTAATTATTATCATCATATCGTTATTATTATTAACTTATTATTATTATTATCATAATCATCATTATCCGTTTTATGTGGGAACAACAGACAATTCATGTGCACCCCTCTCCTTCAAAAAAATTATAGCGAAGCCCTCTAGTTATTGTTGCCTTGAAAGGCACCAACGATTTTCTTCATCTACATGTAATTCTATACGATCTATTTTCAGTTTCCAAATTAATTAATTAATTGGCATACTCTAAATTGCCCTATTGGCTTCTCATAACTCTCCATCTCCTCCGTATCATGTAACAGTATTAAAGCAACTCTGTAACCGTGATGAGGATTCGATACACGAAACGCCTGAATCACGGTAAAAAGGTAAGCGCGCATACGATATATACGGCACGAAGATGGCGACTTCCACGGACGCCAAAGGCGTAACCAAGAAGGCATCAACTGATGGTATAATGCGAGATCTGCAGAACCAATTGCGCACAGCTCACATCAATCTACCAGACTTGTCAACATTGGCACAGAAGGGAGAAGAACAGGTAAAATTGAAGGATAACTAAGGTGTATTTCGAATATCATTGCAGGTAGGGCCTACAGATCCTTGTCACTTGTCGCCACAGCCTAGCCTCCAGCTCCAGGAGCTACGGTCATTGCAAGCCGCAGGGATTCTTCTCGGGTAGGCACACACTGTCACTACGTCAGAGGCACCGTCGCTGAATCGTGGGCGTACATGTATCTTGCAGGACGACGGGCAACAGGCTCTGGATATCAGCTCTAAAGTCCTCGACAAAGACCCCTTCAATTGAACTAACGGAATCATGTGATACAGATACATGTAGGTCTTTCAAACCAATTTAAAAATGATGCCAAAACAAAGTCAGCTCAGACAAGTTCATTATTAGTGATTCAGTGGTAATTTGCGTCAAACTTCAAAGCCAAAGGCAAAGGGAGTCATTTTTTTATGATTGAACTTTGAACAATTGAAGAAAAAAACTAAGTAAAATTAAGTAAAGTCAAGATAGAAAATTGGTTTTATTTGTTGTTGTTATTAATTTTTGCAACTTTTGTTTGTTTTACCTCGTCTAAACTTCCATGTCGAAGTACAAATTAATGTCAAATTATAAAGGAGATTGGCAGAAATAAGCTTGTGAAGCTTTGGTCCGCAATGAATGGTCTTAAGATTAATGAGGAAAAGACTGAGTTGTTGCATATATCATCACGTTTTAGAACCAGAAGTAAGCTGCCACCCATAACGTTCGATGGACCTCCTCTTGAACCTTCAAGCTATGCCAGAAATTTGGGTATCATGGTTGATGATCAACTAACATTGAAAAGACATGTTGGCAATATGTGTCGGTCAGCTTCTTATGCAATTCACAAAATTGGCAAATTAAGACGTTACCTTGATCAAGCCACAACAGAAAAACTAGTTCATGCATTTGTTACAAACTGTATGAGTCGTATTGACAATTGTAACAGTTTGTTGTTTGGTTTGCCAGATTCTCTCATAGACAAGGTCCAAAGAGTTCAAAATTGTGCAGCTAGAATTGTCTCACGTAAACGTAAACGAGATCACATTACTCCTGTGTTATATGATTTACATTGGTTACCTGTAAGAGATAGAATCAGCTTTAAACTCTTAACAATTGCATATAAATGTAAACACAATGATACTCCCATGTATTTGCAAAATATTATTTCAAGTCATCTACCAACTCGCAATCTCCGTTCATCTTCAAAACATACATTCACACCTTTAGTCACATCCACCAAAACATATGGGCACCGTGCTTTCCAGTATGCCATACCAAAACTATGGAACAATCTTCCAGAGTCTCTAAAACGTTGTCCTTCACTACATCAGTTTAAATTCGACTTAAAAACATATCTGTTTCGATCATGCCAGTCTTAAATTTAAATTTATGTAGTAAACATGTGAATTTTGTAATTGATTTGATAATTTCATTTCATTTCATTTCTTTATTGTGTCCATATAGGCAGGGCTTGCCCTTAACTTTTTTTTGAGGTGGCCAGCAGGGCCACTTGGGTAGGAGATCTGGGTGGCCAAATGGATTTTCAGGTGGCCCCACTTTTATGCGTTATTAAATAATGCAAATGTTTAATAAAAAAATGCATAAATTATACGTGTTAAAAGCAGCATGAGCTGCATTTAATAATGAAAGGTGAGTGACTCTTTAGACTCTCATTCCAAATCCTCTCTCTTTGTTTCTATACTTCTGTCTCAACTTCACTTCAATGTTTTTCTCCCTTTCTCCTTGACTATCATGCATCACAAGGACCCCCTCCCCCTTAAGTTAGGATTGTACAGGGCACACAAGGCGCCAAACTTCTGCTTTTCTTTGAGCTCCAAGTTCTGTTGGAAGATATAAAATTGATTGTATATTTACTTGACGTTGTACTTCTATTCTGAACTGAATAAATGGTATTTTTGTAATTTATTATTTTGATATTTTCTGGTTATTCTGGATTGGATAATCAGTCAATAATCATGCAAAAATACATGCAGTTAAAGAGGACCACACACGGAAAGATTAGCACCAAGTCATTCAAAATAATTTAAGTCAGAATTTCTTCTTTTGTTCTTTTTTTCTTCAAGACAACATTTTATTGCACTGCATGTTTTCTTAGCATGGACAGTGAAGAACATGCATGTAATTATATATGGGCTACCCGCCCTTGAGTCAGTTACCTATAAGAACAAACTGAAACAACTAAATAAATTAGGATGGCTGCAAATTGCCTTTTCGGTTTTGGCAAGGTACTTTCAAGGTGTTACCCTGTAAATCAAGTGATTAAATGCTTCTCTGTACACCAAGAAACAAACACAAACACATGCCAAGTAGCACCAGTCCTGTGGAAGAATAAGTTTTGGCAAAAAGCTAAATAAATATAAATACATGTATGTTAATATATTAACAACACATTTTTGTTTTTGTACAATAGCATGAAAGGCAGGTTAACTTGCAGATGATCGTTTTGATTGCCAAAAATAAATTAGATGCTGAGTGACTAAACATTTAAACTCAACTAAAGTTACCTCATTCAAGAACAAACTGAAACAGCTAAATAAATTGTAAGGCTGTAAATTGCCTTTTCGGTTTTGGCAAGGTACTTTCAAGGTATTGCCAGTAACCCTGTTACTAAAAATGCATTCAGTCACTCAAGTGATTAAATACTTCTCTGTACAACGAGAAACAAACGCAAACACATCGACTAAAAGTAGCACCAGTCCTGTGGAAGAATAAGTTTTGGCAAAAAACTAATATAGGAAAATATAAATGTGTAATATATTAACAACACGTCCAAAGACATCTTTATTTTTTTTTTACATGAAAGGCAGGTTAATTTGCAGATAATTGTTTTGATTGCCAAAAATAAATCAAATGCTGACTAAACATTTTAAGTAACTCAAGATTTGATAAAACAAGTTTCCAAAGTAAAGGGGCCTGGGCTTATGAATCAAACCGGCAACTCCTAAAAAGATCCAAATATTATTCTGAAAGTAGGCCAATTGAAATAAATTAATGAATTTTTTTCTCAAGACTCAAATATATATTTTTCTAATTTCTATATAATAGCCGCCTATTTTATAACGGTAGACTTTTGATAAGTATTGTAAGACTATATCTTGAATCTTCTACGTAACAATACCAGAGTATACTATTGCCTTTCCCTGATCTAGTGTTATTAAACAAGGTGGTAGGACCTCCACATCAATTGTTTCAGAAAAAGGAAAGTCACGATAAACAAAACTTTTTTTTTTTACTTGGCCTTATCGGCAATCGTAAAAGTCTCGTAAACAAACTGTCAGAGACGGGGCTGCGTTACCTCGATCCGTCTATCGCTCTCTCTTATGCCTGAATCACATTTCCTCTACGGAGCCCGTACGATGTTTAAAAACAGCCGTTTAAACCAATTTCGTACGAACCACACCGTACGAAATTGGTCGAAACGGCTGTTTTTAAACATCGTACGGGCTCCGTAGAGCTAGAGGAAATGTGATTCAGGCATTACTGCTCAAATAATTTACGCGTCAGTGGACAGGGATACCTCGCATACATGTTATGTACAGGACACAAGATCAGATTTTAGCAAATTATTTGCCATTTGTTTTCCATCAAAATTCATGGCCCTGAATTTTTTTTATTATTTAGGCCTTATATATATTTAGTTAAAAAGGTCCATGTAGTGCTACAAATAAAACGTGAACATCCCCCGTTTAACTTAAACTAATGAACATCAATGATGATTGCTACCTAGTAATAACAGATCAATTATTCAATCGATAATCACGGAAAATTAACAACAGAACAGCGTACATTATCACCAACAAAGCGTACCGCCGTAGGCCTACGTTGTTATCAAACAAAAAACACGTGAAATTCTCATTTTATGAAGCTCGCACGGCTTCCACACGTACACACTGATTGAGTTACCTTTATTTTCAATCAATATTACCTCCACCAATCATAATGTCAAATACCAGACACACCCATTGTTGTTCCCTCGTTGCTTAGTATAGTCCACAATTAGTCGCAAATACACCAATCACAATGCTGGGATTTGGGAATCCCCAACTTACCCGCCCGAAATCTCATGCGCAGTTTGTAACTGCGCAACAAAGAGTTGAGAAGCGTACACGCTGTGCTGCAATGCGGATATCGACAGCTGCCCTATACGCGGTAGCATACTATGATAGCGCTACGCCTATGTACCGGCCGGGCCGGGGTGGCGGCGGCGTGCATCGTTTTTATAAAGTTAGTATGCAAAACAAAACATTTCCTTGTTTGATAGATCGGATTGCGTCGCTTGGAAAAGCTTGGAAAAATAAATGTCGCCTCGGTTTCGAGGAGATCTAAAGGTTAAACAAGTTGTTGATAAATAATTTATATATTACTGTCCAAATATTTGGGTGGCCAGCCGGGCCATCTAGTCGGTGATTTCAGGTGGCCCGACAGCGTTTCAGGTGGCCATTGGCACCGGGCCACCGCTAAATTCGAGCCCTGATAGGATAATTGTTTATATGCACATGAACAATCTTGCTTCAACATATGAACATAGGAACAACATATAATTGACATTGTAGGTGTTCATTTATTGTTGTAAAGTAATTGCTAAACGGTGAAAGCTCAATATTCTTCATGTCTTTTCTCTCTTCTCTCTCTCTCTCTCTCGTATCTAAGCGCATAGAGACAATTTTGTAATATGCGCTATATAAGAATTGAACATTATTATTGTTTAGTATTGTTTTTTAACTTCAATTATGTTCTTAAAAATATTGATTTGCAAATCAATTCAATAATATGATGACTCAAAACATGATAGGTAATAATATAAATTTAGATGCTGTTCTAAAGATGAGAAGTTTCTAAAAGAAACAAATATTTGTTAGGAGATTAATTTTCATATTTAAGATTGCTTTTATCAATGTGTTTCCAAAACGCTGGAATAATTTTGTGTTGTATCTAGATCTATTCTAAGATTATCCATTAAGTACTTCATATTGTTTCGTGATCATTTTATATAGTTTTGATTGTATTTACTCATTTAAAACAATTCCTCTTCTCATTTCTTCTTTGCTTAGTTGGTTGAAAAGTTTCTTTCCGAGAGCATTGAGGTGAAAGGAGAAACAGGAGAAGTTTTACAGAGTCAAATTTACATTGGTAAGATACTGTTGTAGGTGTTCATTTATTGTTGTAAAGTAAATTCAATATCTTTGCCGCCTCTGTCATTTGGGAAGAAAATGGGTGAGAAAGTGGGAAAATGATCGACAAATGCATAAGTTTTTGTAGTTAATGAAGAGACAATAAACATAAGAAACATAATGGACAAATAAGTGTCTGAAAACTTAATAATTGGTAATTTAGGGCTGACTACTTTATTATGTCTTGGGAATATATATTTTAGCTTTTTACTGTTCATTTTGTGCTAGTCAAACCTGTCTACAGCAACCGCCCAAGGGAAACACAAAAAGTGGTCTTTGTAGACAGGTTACTTCAGTACATGTTTCAATGAGAAACCATTTTCAAGGGAAACAAAAAATGTGGTCCTTGTAGACAGGTGGTCACTAAAGCAGGTTTGACTGTTTTTACATTTTAGAATTACAAGTCACAACATTCCAACCTTGCTCATTTATTTGTTTCAATGTGTAGCTGCTTTTTGGGGTTTTCATGATGTCATCAAAGGGTTATTAGAAGCCGGATCTGACATCAATTATCAGAACAAGAACACGTTATGGACTCCCCTCCATGCTGCCACATTTCAAGAACATGGAAAGGTATTCACTTTAATTATATTTAAACATTTTTCAATTTTCCTGGCATTACTTCCAAAGTTCAAACGTATGATTTTTATATAGCCTTCACTGGAGTAGGCATACATGATGTACATTCCCTGAAGAATTGAAGATACATAAATGATCCATATAATGATTTTTTTTATTTTAATACAGTCAAGCATAACTGAGAGATTTTCTCATTACCTTCTTGTCTTTGGTGTTTTTATTAATATGTTTTATGTTGCTTTTAATAATCCACTTACAAGTTATTCATTATTATTTCTTTACTTTTGTTTTGTTCTTTGGTTAAATCCTATTTTCCTTTTGTCACTCACATAAATCTTGTAATTCCTATTCCTTTTGTCTCCCCTTGTTTTTTCAAATCTTTCCTCTTACCATAATATAATATTTTATTTTTTTATTTAACCATCTCTTCATCTCTCTCTCTCTATTATTATCTACTTTCTCTCTCTGGTTTTATCCATGTAGGTTGTAATGTTATTACTACAGAATGGAGCTCAGCCAGAGTTGCCTGATATGGAAGGAAGGTAAGATCCTTCTGTCTTTCTTCTTTTTTTTTTCTTTTTTTCTTAATCGCAGATCCTTTCAATTTGAAGAGAATCGTAAATTGTATTACCTAGTATTAAAGGTACTATGTCCCTTTTGCAGCCACCCTCAAATTCTGTAGAACTTTGCAGGAATTATGAATATGTCATGTATGTCCTATCTGTGAAATTTAAACGTTAGCAGTGTCCTAATATTCAAATTATGCAAGGAAACCTGTTTACTTGCTAGACTTCACTGTCAGACACGATTGAGTGACTGACTGGCTTTTTTTCTTCTTTGGTAATAACATACCGGTACATAAAATGAGCTGTAAAGGGTACATGAGCATTTGTCTACATCAATAACCTATTTCTTGTGACGGCCAAAATTAAACTGATTGAATCTTTGCGCAGCATAAAACGTATGACCATTCGGTACAATGGTCTGAAAAATCAGACTATTACTTATTGGCTCTATAGCTCCTAAGTCGATTTGACAACTAATAGTCGTTATTTTCCCTCGTAAAGACATTTTCAAGCCCCCTTTTTTCTAGGGAAGTTCTAAATTAGTATTGTCTTTCAAATGCCGTTGGAATTTAACCTTTTCATTTTTTGGGCCTACAAATGGGACATAGTACCTTTAATGTATATTTGCATAACTCCTCCAAATGTTATTATACATTCAGTTGAATACGAACAGTAAAATATTAAAGTGTCAAGTTTGTATGTGAATAACCCTTTTGTTATTCCACTTTATCAAAAAGAATGACATATAAAACAAAAGATATTCTTAAAGGGATAGTTGAGTTCTGTTGCAGAGGGCACTACACAAAGTAATGTTTTGTGACATAATGAAAAACTGAGTGTTAAATTTGCAAGAGCATACAGTTTAAATGACAAAATCATCTTTGTTTGATCGAAATCGGTTCAGAGACGGCTGAAATATCCATAAATATAACAATTTCTAATACTTGTGTACCACCACAAATATTAGATCATTTGAAAAAGCCGTTGAAAAAACAAAATAACGTCTTTTACGTCGTTTTTCAGTCAATGCCGATGTTGGCTTTTTTGTTGGCATTTTCGTGTTGGTTATATTACGCACAACCAGCCGGCCCATGTATTGCTATTTTTAATTAATTAATTAATTAACGGTCACCAAATTTTTTTGAAAATGGAGCTGATTTGGTATGATCGTATTGGCTAAAATTCACATATTTGGGGGGTCTAAATTACCTTCATAGCAATTTTAGGTCCTAAAAGGGTACTAGAAATGTCATAGATAAGAGCAATAACTTTTTCAGTTTCAAGTTTTATTTCTGCATTTTCCATAAACAATAACAAAAATAACAATGAATACATTTTAGCAATATAATGATAAGTAATACAAGTAGTAATTCACAAATAAATAAATATAAATAATCAATAGTACAATTAATCGTATTTGAAAAGAAAGTAAAAGGGGGAGAATGCAGAAGACCGATATCGTAAGCAGAGCTTGAAATGATACCGGCCTTACAAAAGGAGGAGAGGAGACAGGAAGAAAGAGCGGGTGAAGAGAGTGCTGTGCAAAGTGAAGAGTGCACTGCGCGAGCTCCTCAATCTATCAAATAATTTCCTTTTTATATACAAATAAACAATGAATATTTATATTAAAACAAAGTACATGTAGTATATTATGACCAGAATCTAATTTTCATACCTTATCAATAAATATTCTTTCATCTTCACTTTAAAGGAAACAAGTGTTGTACATAATTTTAATGTTATAAGCAAGGAGTTCCACACATCGGGTCCATTGTGTCTTATTGATTTTTGTGCCAAAACAATTTTAGGGTTAGTTAAATGAAAATCCATAGAATGCCTCGTGGGGTACGAATGTATATTAACATTATGAATATAAAAATCATGAAAGGACTTAGGAAGTAAGTTGGAGACATATTTATACATAAAAATAGCTGTTTGAAAAATGTGCATATCAGTTACTTTGAGAGTTTTCAATGTTTTAAAAATAGGTGTAGTGTGTGCTAAATAATCAGATTGTGTACAAATTCGTAAAGCTTTCTTTTGTAAAAGTTCAATTGAATTAATTTTAGTTTTACAACAATTTCCCCATAGGATATTACAATAATTAATATGCGAAAGTACAAAAGCATTATAACCATGCACTTGAAAGGCATTTGCGGTCTGAAAACAGAACTCAACTATCCCTTTAAGTTGCACTCTGTTGGTTAACAGGTCCCTAATTTCCTTGTTACAAATCAAGGAAAGGAGCTGGTGTAGAATATCACAGATTTTTTTCATGATTAGCCATCAATATGCTTAATGTGAGTCCAATATTCTGCTTCCCCAAATAATTATATAACATATAGCTCGAGTTATGACAATTTTTTTAGTCCAATATTGTCATAACGAGAGCAATATATTCTTGTATCACACGAAAACAGAGCCATTATTATTATCATTATCTATATCGGACTGACTAGCGGAATATCAAAATTTGACTTACCTCGGTAGCTATGACTTTGTTTTCGATATGGATATCGATAGTTGAAGTTCCCGGATGACTGAGCAATACAAAAACAATATTGGTCAGTCATCTGGGTACGCTAAAGATATTGAATACACTGATTTATTGTACCACTTAGAAGCCCTGTATACATAATAATTCTTGATACATTTGATCCGACAGAACACCAACAGATTTTGCTTCAGCGTCAAACAAGATCTGGGCTCACTTTGCTGCCTTAGGCTGCCCACGCACATCCAAGCAAGACCTTATTGCAAAGGGAATCATCAAAAAGGTAGTAGTAAGAAACAGTGTTCTGTTCATTTTAACTCAGAGAAAGATTCAAGGGATTGTGAAAACATCTTAGCCACCCCTCCATTTTCACATCAATCTTCTTTGAATTGTTATCTCATGTTTTATCCATGAAAGAAATGTGATCTTTCAACTTTAAATGTGATCCATACATTGCTTGTAGATTAGATTTTACTTTGATATACATGTAATCATAATAAGAAAGGGGGAGATAATCGATTCTATATTGGATTGTCAGCTTATATTATCCGTCAAGGTATACCGGTACAGTTAACTACCAATTTATTCATACCCCTTGTAAATTTTATGTATTTTTTCCCCATAACTCAAGAATGAAAAGTGGAGTGGTTGAATAAGGTCCTTTGTTGATTATTCTTTAGATGTAAGCTTAAATATGTCACATTCCCAAGAAACATATTTTGGGATACATCAATTTTTCACATACTGAAAAAGTTAGAAAACTTGGTACGGAAACAAATAATTTAGTTTTTAACTGTACATATACCCTTTCATTGCTGTACATTTCTTATGATTTTTCAATTAACTGTGAATTTAAGCATATCAGGACCTCTTGTAGCGCAGTAGAATATATACTTTATTTTGGATAGTTTCTGCGCTCTATAAATGTATTAATATTATTAATTGTTATTATTTATCTATATTTTACTGATAAAATATAATCAAATTACATTATCGAGCCTGAACAATCAAATCTACATTTCAGATCAGACTTTAATGGATGCTATTGCGCTTTCTCTTCTCTTCATGAAAGATTACAGCGAGCGATAGTCGACCTGGAAGTGGTGCTCGACCTGGGAGTGGTGCTCGACCAGGCAGTGGATCTCGACCCGATAGTGGGACCAAAGTAGTATCAGGAATAAGAATGGTAAATATCACACAAAAGGTGTGAATTTAGTAAGGCAGAATTAGAAGTATTGTTTGATGACCAAATAAATCAACAGGACCATGTAAAAGACAGAATTTTTTTTTCTTTAAAATTCTGATCCTGTAAAATTCTGATCCTGTGATAGGATTGTTCATGAAATCATTTCTAAATGTTTTTAAAAAATTGTTTTTGCTTTATATGTTGCATTTAATCTAAGAAGGTGAAACAGTGCTGCATCCGAAAGTCAAGTCATTCATTGTTAAATAAATTTATCAGGTTATTGTGAAAAAGGGCATTTTAAAGATACCCAACATTCTTTATTCCAATCACAAACAACAGTATTCCTGGTTTTATCATTCAAAATACAGAAGATGAGTTCTAAGCTATATGTATATGACTCTAAAAAGTGGAGGATAAAAGCCCACTATAACAACAAAACTTATGCTTTTTTTTTTCTTTTTTTTTTTTTCTTTTTCCATTATTTCTTCTTTTTTTCTAAGTATTTATTGAAACAAATCTCATTCATAATAATAATAGTACATGATAATAATAAACATAATAGTAACAATAATATTATTACTTTTTATGCCTCCGTTACGAAGTAGCCGGAGGCATTATGTTTTCGGGTTGTCCGTCCGTCCGTACATCTGTACGTACGTACGTCCCGTTCTTGTGATCGCGTTATCTGAAGAACCGATTGATCGATTCCTGCCAAACTTTGGTCATGTATGTATCTTGCAGAGCCGATGAACTGATTAGATTTTGGGGTCACAAGGTCAAAGGTCAAAGGTCACAGGGCTCATTAGGTATGCCAAAACAGCTCGTGATCGCGTTATCTGAAGAACTGATTGATGGATTCCTGCCAAACTTTGGTCATGTATGTATCTTGCAGAGCCAATGAACTGATTAGATTTTGGGGTCACGAGGTTAAAGGTCAAAGGTCACAGGGCTCATTATGTATGCAAAAACAGCTCGTGATCGCGTTATTTCAAGAACCGATTGATGGATTGCTGCCAAACTTACGTCATGTATGTTACTTGCAAAGCCAATGAACTGATTAGATTTTGGGGTCACGAGGTCAAAGGTCAAAGGCCACAGCGCACATTATGTATGCAAAAACAGCTTGTGATCGCGTTATCTCAAGAACCGATTGATGGATTTCCGCCAAACTTAGGTCATGTATGTTACTTGCAGAGCCGATGAACTGATTAGATTTAGAGGTCATGAGGTCAAAGGTCAAAGGCCACAGCGCAAATTATGTATGCAAAAACAGCTCGTGATCACGTTATCTCAAGAACCGATTGATGGATTCCTGCCAAAATTAGGTCATGTATGTTACTTGCAGAGCCAATGAACTGAGTAGATTCTTGGTTCATAAGGTCAAAGGTCATGGGCTCATTATGTATGCAAAAATAGCTTGTGAATGCATTCTCATTAGAACTGACAGATGGATTACTATTTAACTCAGGACATCTTGCAGAGCCAATGAACTGAGTAGATTTTAGGGTCATGAGGTCAAAGATCAAAGGGTCATATATGTATATGAGAAATTGCTTGTAATCACGATATTCTGAGAACCTGTCAATGGATTACAATTGAACTTGAATTCGAAAAATTTCTTCTGTTTTGGTTTGTAAAATTGCTCTATGACGGAGGCATCATTTTCGACTGCGCGCAGTCGAATTCCATCTAGTTTGATATCTTTTTTTTTATGGGGTGATCCTTCAAAGACGACCATTAAAGTAACATTCCTGATTTGATCCATTAATTTTGCAGGCATCATACTCAAGACCTGAATCAGCCTATGCTATCAGACAAGATCCTTTTGCCAAGAGAAATGGACAAGATTCTTTTGCCAAGAGAAGTGGTAACAATTGTAAGTATACAAACTCTTCTGATGCTTCTAATTCACAAATATGTATCCCAAGTGAAATCTTGTCAGAATAATTAATCCATGATATTTCAGTTCAGAATTGATGAACCTATTTCATATTTCATTGTGGTGGTGGTAGTTATTTTACCTGATTGGTAAGAAAGCATAAATGCTTGTAAGTAAGCAACTAGACGGCCGACAGCTTTATCCTCTCCGAGGGACCTGGTAATGAGGATTAAAGGGATCCGGTAACTTTGTCTCAGATTCTGAAACAAAATTCTGGATTTAGCTAATGATGCAATGATAATTATAAACCTTTAGGTCAGTCAGGAACCCCATGACTTTTACAAGCCGATCGCCTGTCTGATTATCAAGATATTTATGATTGGAATTACACATTTTGAAAACCGTTCGCCAGACGGTTTTCATAACACTACAGTCTATTGGGGAAAACGAGTATGGTAAAACCGGTCACTCAAAGATTTTTACTTTTTTGAGGCACTTCTTGATCATTTTGAAGCGCGATTTTTTTAGGGCTTCAATATTTCACCATATCACAGACACTGATAACACGTAGGGTCGTGTATCTTAGATTTAACATTGTTAAACAATCCCTTTAATGCCTTACCAAAGGGCACTAGCGCATCGCCTTGGTTTCCAACCCGGGTCACCGGATTATGAGACCACTGCTCTACCAACTGAGCTATCGCGCCTCCTCAATCAAAATTAAATTTGAAATTTGAAATTCAAAAAGAGGTTAAAGGATTGAAACAGTATACACAATTTATAAATATTTTTTCATGTACGCCACTGAAATGGTTCACCACATTGCAATATTGGAGTTTGCTTATGATATCAAAATTAGATCGCAACACTGTTCATCAGAAATGGCACACTACAAAGTGATATTAGCTAAACAGTAATGAGCCAAGAGTGATTGCATCTAGGTTTAAATTGAGACAATTTCTGGAGTTTAGGCTTATAGGCTGAATAAATGACCATAGATAATAAGACTAATATCCCTGCTGAATTATTAGGGTGTAATAGTTGGAAGACAAGATAAGGATTTTGTAGGAATTCATAGAAAATAGGCATATTCAAAAAATGAAATTCCTTAATTTTCATCATGTTTGTCTTGACCAGCATCTCAGATGTCTGCTCTCCTGGGAGGAGATGTTCTAGCTGAAGATGATACTCCATCAGCACCCAGCTCACAGACAGAGGGTCAGCCAGCTTTCTCGGTCTGGAGGACATGAAAACAAATGTGTGGGACCAAACTGAAGTTTTTTTATAAATGTAGGACCAAAAGAAATAATGCGCATGATCTGTCAAATCTATGTGGATTACTAAAGTCTTGTTGAGACAGAAAAGGCTTTTTTTGTGTGGAGCTCACTATCATAGATTGCTAAGGACATACTTGCAATTCAGGAGGAGAAAATTGTAGATTTTGTTTTACTTCTTTTCAAGAACTACTTCTTTTTAAGTTGTTGATGAAGATCATTCTTCTATCAGTGGGATATGATGATGTTACTGTACTACATTCGAGTGTCTTTGATAGAAGTGCCACGCGTCCTTTAACGTTGTCATGAATTATGATTATGTATAAAATTTCCAGTTTTCCAACATGTGAAATAGTTAAGTGTATCCCTTGGTTTTTTTGTTTTCATTCACTTTGTCACATGAGCTCTCCTGCTGTTGTTTCATCTGTTCAGATATTTAAAGTATCAAAATCATTCTGTATGCAATGGAATGCTTATCATTTTACTTGCCATTATGGAACAGAAAAGAAAGTTCCCACAGCAATATATAACTAAATGCAAAAATAATGATACGTATGATAGTAATTCTTTCATATTTTTATACACAAAGACATTGTGATGATAAATTCTGTATTTTGAGAGCTGAACCTATTGTAACCTTTTTCCCCATCCTAATTTATTTTGTAGTTTATTTGGATTTCCATGAGTTATAAATGTTCGCTCATTTCCATTTCCATGAACTTATATACAAATAATACACAGCAGTGAGGGCATAAGTAAGAATTACCCACACAAGGTACCTTTGGAACAGTCTTACACCCCCGAGGCGATAGCCGAGGGTGTTTGGACTGTTTTGAAGGTACCGAGTGTGGGTAACTTTACTAATGCCCAAACAAAGTGATGTGTATTATTTGTTTTATAAGATAACATTTTATTTGTTATATGACATGATGTTTTATAACATGATCTTACTAGTGACTGGTCATTAGAATTGCGCATTAGGCAAAATAAATGCCTGGTCACATGTACGCTTTCAATCAATCATTTGATTAGGATCCACGTCATCATCTTATAAAAAGAAATAATGCCCATGTAAATGCCCATGAGTGTGGATATAGATGTTGTCTTATATTCCCATGTCTTTATAGTGACCATGTGATTCAACATTATCACCTTGTTACCATCTTATTATTTTGTTAATTATTTGTTTTCTGTGATAGCCCACAGGACAGGGTGAAATAAGTGTTAAAGCTTGCATAAATATTGCTGTCTAGAAAATTGAATACAATGTACTTTTATTTTGCCAATATTGTATTTGGATCCGTCCCTCTTTGAAGAACACCTATTTTCTGTGAGGTATTGTGTGTACATGCGGAATGCTTTAGACCTGTATTCTTCTTCTCCTTCTGATTAAGTCTGCCTCCTTCAATTGACTGAAGATTCTTGCAAACTATGTGCGTGTGTGTGTGTGTTAGCCGCAATTTACGTCCATTCGTCCATTTGTTGTTGTATGTGAGGGTGTGTATGTGTATTTCTGAGATGTATCTCATCGTATGGCTTTGCTGGACAAGGTCAAAATTTTGTGCACTAGAAATTATTTTGATTATAATGATTTATACAGGATATCATGCTGTACTATATCAATACCAGCAGTTGAAGTATTGCTTGTTACTGGAAGGAATAATATTCAAGTACTAAATTATTTCTACTGTTGTCTGATTATGTATCTCTGTTTTTTAATTGTATTTGAAACCCAGCCTTTTGGTTGCGATACATAAATTGATGGATAAATAATGAATTTGATTTTAATGAAACATGTGTTTAAAACCATTAGAGCAGCATTTTGGCTGTCCTCACAACAACAATTATGATATGTATACTACATTTGTAATGAAACACTATCGTAACAGTGCCAATTTTGATAGCAGAATTGCAATGAATTCTTGTATTAATCCTTTTTGTGCTGTTGGTTGCGAAACCCACCCAAGACCTTACCGGTAATTAATATTAAATCTCTCTCACGATTACAGCACAAATTTATTGATTGTTTATGGCCCAAAGTAATTTTATCTTAACAAACTTCATTTTATTTACCATTTTGCCATTTTCTACTGTAATCACAATATCTAAATTTCAGCAGAAGGAGGTGACTTTATGTCGGTACTGTGAGAATAGATTTGAATAGATTTACAAGAATCTTGTTGTATGTTGTGTGCCAAGGAAGGGTATATTTAATTAGTTGATTAGAGTCTTTAAATTAATGTAGAGAGAAAAGGTTATGACAGTTTTATTATATTACAGAGAAGAGGCTTTTCAGGGAAAGATTTTCATCCTCTTACTTTCAAATGTCATTACCGGTATGTCAATACAAGATTACAGGCCCATTCTTTCTGACATAAAGGCACTTCACCTACTGTTGTCTCTCTTCATCCGGGTGTGTGATAAATGCGGACTTAGTTAGGCAACATTTTCCATGAATGCTTTCTATGCTAAATGTGCTCCCTAATAGCTACCCATCCAAAGACAGTGTAATATTTCGAATGGCAAGGACTGTACAGTGATGTCATATGTGCTGTACGAAATCGTCTGCAGTTTGAAATGTGTTCCATCTGACTTACTTTTTTTATCTTTACGCCCCACTGTACTACTTGTAGCTATACTTGCTCCCTCTATATAGGAAACAATGCCTAAGCGGTGCCCATTGGTCCCCCATGATCTTCTTTTTCTTATGTTAATTGAGAGCTGAGTTGATGAGATAGCCACCTGTCAGTGACCACGCTGGGTGGTCTAATCCATCCTGGCCAAACTAGTACAGACAGGCTATAAATCAAAAATTCCTTTGATATGTCCATTGACTTTGATTGATTTAAAACTGTCTTGGATTCAAATCAAATGTGATGTAAAATCTCCCTCTCTTTCTCTCTTGCTCTCTGCATCAGATGTTTGTGTGTGCGTGTGAAAATACTTGTATTATACTATTTATTGTCCATGAAACATCATGAAAAACATTATTTTTATGGATATGATTTGACTTGTAAATAAAAATAGAATATGCTCTTGAAATCTACCCTTTCTGTCTTTCTGTGTGTTTGTCAGACAGTGCTACTGTGGACGTATAAAGCAGAACCTTTCTCTTGTATTTGAAATATTAGAAAGCATTACTACATTTTATAAAGACAGTTTTAGTACATTCACAATGCCCATAATTAAATTTGTATATCTAACCATGGTTTGAAAAGCATTAATTATACTTGATCATTATCTCATCTTACAGTTTTACATATTCTAAGTACATGTACACAAAAGTGTATGTTTCTTTTAGATATATTAGTCAAGTTGGTGACACAGTGCATAATCAATGTGTTACAAAACCAATTATGGATTTGTCTGGCAAAATTATCTATTATATATTACACAAAATAATGAACACACGGTATCAACACAAAAGTTTTCTTTGAAAAAAAGATTTATTTGCAATACATTTCTATCAACTGCTCTTATTCTACAGTTGTTCTATGTACCTCCATAATTATATAATAATATCTACTTGATTGAAGTTGATACATGACTATTTCATTGCATATAATATTCATTGCTACTCTCCTTCATACGTTGTACATGTGACTTTTAATTACTACGAGTCGTACATCAGACAAAAATATTCCAACTCGTACATACAGAAAGATGAACAGCATCTGGGGTACATGTATATGAAACCATTACTATAAAATGGAACCAGATCTGTTTTAATGTATTGCTGTATAGAAGAACACCGAATTGCAAGCGGTGAATGTTTTGACAATATGCCAGGCAAGAGCGCAACAAGCACAATCGCAAGGACCTTGCAAAAAAAAGGTTAATTTTGGGGGGATCTCATCTTTGTGTTCCGACCGACCCCCCCCCCCCCCCATCTCTTGCTGCATACTTATAAATACACTTGTACATTCCCTCATACAGTAACTACCCCCCCCCCCCCCCCTCCCATTATGGCCTGCCACCCACGAAGCCTACATGCAGACACAGCCTATAGTCAAGCACACAACAGCATAAAGAAACATATAGATATTCTAAAAACAAGGAATGTCACATGTAGTTTCCGAAGGATGGCTTGAAAGCCCACATCGATTGTTTTTACCTTAAAAAGTTTTAAAAAGGCTATAGAGTACTTATTTCACCTTTCTTTATATAGCGTGTAGGTGTTTACAATTACAAATAACTAATGAACGAGCTGTGAGCCATTTTAAAACAGACTGTCACATGTGTTAATATCCAAACACATGCTGTCTGAAATTATATTTCTGATGCTTTGTCTGCAAATGCTAAAATCCAAATTTCTTTCTCTTTTTGTGTTGCAATTTTTGTCCTTACTTTATCAGTAAATTTTGGTCTGATATGCACTGCCACCTCTCTTCTTCTAATTGAAAATGTTCTGGTGATGCCCATGGAACATCTGGATTTTCAGTTATGTCACCAAAAAAATGAATTATACTACATTCAGACTACGGTACATGTATATACATGGTATCAAGCTAACAACCGTACAATTTATGTATGCTTCAAAACTTAAATACTGGTAGTGCGAATAAGTCAACTTTCGACACAATACAGTGCGTCCCAGATAAAACGAAACCGAGAAGTATCGACGTTCTATCATAACTTAATCACAACTATAATTAATGAATGATACATATTTGGAAAGCTTAGAGTCTCCTCTTTCATGTGATGCTACTCAGATAATGCATATTTCACGCATGAGTGATTAAAAGCAATTTGAAGGAAGGAAACCAAAAAGACATTTGGCGGGCGGTATCTGAATTTCGAAGAAAAATTCACATTTCTAGAAAGTTGAGTTTCTGCCCTTTCATATGACGCCTCAATCAGGAAAAATGAGCGAGGAATGACAAAGTTCTGTTTGTTTAAAGTAGTGCTTGCATTTCCATAATCTTATTAAACGAATTCGTTTTCACTGGCTGCCTGCCGTATCAATAAACGAAATTAACAAAAGACTTAACTCCGTTTCGTTGACAATCAGCCGTAGACGAGAGTCTTCATGCATGGCTGATTGTCAACGAAACGGAGTTAAGTCTTTTGTCAAATCTGCTTTTTACTACGGCAGGCACCCAGTGAAAACGAATTCGTTTGTTAAAATTATGAAAATGTAAGGGCTACTTTAAACAAACAGAACTTTGTTATTCCTGGCTCATTTTTCTTGATTGAGGTATCATATGAAAGAGCAGAAAATGAAATTTCTAGAAATATGAATTTTTCTTTGAAATTCAGATACCGCCCGCCAAATTACTTTTTGGTTTCCTTCCTTCAAATTGCTTTTAATCACTCATGCGTAAAATATGAATCACGTGAGTAGCATCAACTGAAAGAGGAGACTCTAAGCTTTCCAAATATGTATCATTCATTAATTATGGTTGTGATTAAGTTATGATAAAACATCGATACTTCTCGGTTTCGTTTTTTCTGGGACGCACTGTACATAATTTCTGACATGAGATATACATGTATACAAAGAAGCTTATCTGACTGACTAAATAATCGGTGCATAGTTCAATTAAACTGAAATTGATATTGAATGCATCATCAATAAAACCAATAATCAAACTCTCTTTTCCAATACTGATACTGTAGATAATAAAGCTCTGGTGAGTCACGATTGTGTCCGAGGAAGCTGTTTGCCTGAGTGATATTCAAATCATAAAACAGAAGAACTACAATACCGTGGCAAGACTGTGATATCGTCGAGAGCTGGAAGAGCATCTTAAGAGTATATGGGCTAACACCCTTCTGGCTCTCAACAGACATTGTGGTAGGTAATGATGTTACATCAATGTCACCAGCAAGCTAAAGCAATATCTTAAGTGTGTAGAGTGTCTTCAAATCGATAAAAATGCCTGTTTAAATTACGAGCAAGCAAGTTTAATTTAACAGTGTTTTCTGGGATAACACGTGATCTGAAATGTCGAAATTAAGGCGACTTACTTTGTAAACCTCATCTACATGCATAAAGTATTAAGTAAACTAAGTTCATTGATTCATGGGTTGCCATGTGTCTTCTTCTTCCTGAAAGAATCACCATAATTCTTTAACTAAATGAAAATACAGAAAATACAGAAATACTGAGACTTTTCTTTATGACATTAATATCTCTTTTTATACCCACATTAGTTTCATAACGTCAGTTATTTGTATGAAAGGCTGGGGTAGCCATTTAATCTTCTTTAAGTCAATAGACTAGTAGAGTTAAAAACAGTTCAATTGTGGGCACTTTGAGGTATATGGGCCGATAAAGTTAAAGATGAAAAGGGAAAGATGCAGCTTGCATTATTAAGTGGGCCTATGTAAAAGATTGTCTTTAATGTCACCTTCACATCCACAGATTTTTCTTACGAGTCCTTACGAATCACACATGTCAACAAATTTGCCTCTCCTTTCACGGTTCCTGAAGAGTGTCTGCGAGTTGTGATGATTTATTTACGGATACCAGCAAGTTATTTACGGATACCAGCTAGTTATTTACGGATGCTTGCGATTGACTACGAGTTGGTGATTCGTAAGGATTCGTAATAAAAATCTGTGTTTGTGAAGGGGGTATAAGATAATATTTTTTTATAGAGAAGTGCATGTATACCAAAAAAATTGATATATTTCTTACAAAAAAGCAACTTATCACTTGTAATTAAAGCTCCTAATGCTAATGAACAGATACAATGGCTATGCGTTGGTGACTATGTACATTGTATGCTACAGGATATCTACCTAATGAGACAATACGTCACATACACGTAGAACAACATAGCATACATATTAACACTTGGGAATATATAGAGTACACAATTGCAATGGTACAGCTGTAGTGATACATCACTTTGCATTGGATATGAAATTATACTACATATATTGACACATTGACTTTTTAGCTCTACAACATTGACATATACATGTACATAATAACTTATAAAAATGCCAGCATTTTTTACATTAACTTTCAGAGCGAAAGGCATATTCTCTCCTTATGTACAATATCACACAGAGACAAAGATACAAACATGTACAATGTGTATGTGTATTACTCATTGAAATATATTGTTAGGTACAAAACTAAATGTAACACTCTAAACTTTTCCCTAAAATAGAGTATTTCATGCCTATTCCCAAGGGAATTCTCTAGAATTACAAAAAATCTAACTATGACTATACATGTTTCTTAATATAAGTAGTGATTACAGTGTAGTAGAAATACGTAATGGACATGGAAGAATTCTTTGAGCTTTCAACTTCATCAACATCGCATCATTTCTTAAATTTTGTGCACAAATAAATACAAATGAAATAGAACAGGAAAAATAAAATGCACACACATAAAAATGTATCCACGGGACTACAACTCTGATCCTATTGGCAAGTTTGCAAATACTGTCTATATGAGTTTACCTTAGCCAAAGAGACCACAGGAAGAGAAAAAAAAGGGTATATGAAAAAACAAGACAAATCCTCTCTCATTATTAAGTGACGATGTTCCTTTTGCTTACGAAATACAAGTTATAATAAGGAAAACGGTTTGTTGCATAGATGTAACTTCAAAATAAATAGGAAAACGTGGAAAAGAAGTTGGTCATTTAGATCAAACTTTGGTAAAAGCTGAACCATTAAAGATGATACTGATATACTTTCCTCTACTCAACATAGCAAATTCTATACTAGATTTAACTACAGAACTTAACAGATGGTCCATTCATACAATACGAAAACCAAACCAGAGATTCTAAAGAAATTGAAAATTAAAAAAAGTTGTGTATATATATAATATTTACTTTCAGTATCATATAATGCCTAGTCAATGTGCATGTATCTGACCAATGCATGTTAAAAAGTCAATGTTGTACTGGCCATTTCTTTCAGAAAATATATATCCCGAGTGCCATTTCTCGCAATCCCATCACATAATCATCAAAAGCATACACCTTACACCCTTTCCATGCCATGGGTATCAAAACCTGCCCAGGAATGTCGATCATCAACATTAAGTTTTGTCAAATTTGGATTATACATGCCTTTTCTTTTTTTCTAAGAGAAAAACATTTACATACACTTTGACAGTGTTTCTAAGAAAGATCTGAAGCCAATTTTACAATGAAACGAAAAATCATAACCTCTAATTGATTCTTGACTTTATTTATAATAAATGTTCATAAAACCTAGTAGCACAGATGGGATTAAAAGCATCTTACACTACATCTGAGTATGGAATTAATATATATTTCTGAGCAGTCTGTGACAATTCTTGAAATTAACTTGACCTACAATCCAATATTGATTATAGAGGTATGGATTCTATTAAACTAAACCCTTGATCCTGTCTAATCATTATCATCATCGTTTAACATCTTTTTTCCCCTCGCTGTGTGGTTGGATGTTTCAGTTACCTTATGGCCCTTCTCCAAGCCTTTCAGTCTTTAGCATCGACCTGGGTGAGACCAGGGACCCTTTTCACAGAGCCTTTTTTCAATAACAAATGACAAAAATCAGTGACCAATCTGCTGATAACCAATCAGAAGCAAGTATTGAACTAGCTTATAACAAAAACTGTCATTTGTCACTGATGACTAGTGCAAGATATGCCGCAGGGTTATGATTCATCTAAATTACGATCAAATTTGAATTTGTCGTGCATCCACTTACAGTTGAGTAGACAGGGATGGTTTGAACACACAAACACAGCAGCTACTTTCAACTACATAATTAATTGGATAGAATGCTGAAAGGTTTTACTGAGTGATGATTGGGAATCAACTGATGGGTCTCCACATCTTTGAAACAGTCAAAGTTGTAGAACAAATAATCCTGTCATTACCATAGAATATAGTCATGATGATGGTGATAATAATAGTATTCCACGTTTATATAGCACTTAATACCATGATGTCTCTTTGCACTTTACAGATATAGTATTACCCCGGTTATCAGATTCAGGCTTGCCCGCTCACAATGTACACACATTCTCCACTCCCTGGGGAGCATTCCAGCCAGGCACTAATTCACAGAAGCTCACAATGCTGAGCAAACTACATTAACGTTCGCATCCTACCGGGTACCCATTTAATACTGGGGAGAGTTGCAAATGTAGATTAACTTCTTGCCAAAGTGCCGGGCTGGGATTTGAACCCTGTATCTTGTGATCTACAGTCCGGTGACTTGTCCACTAGACCACAACACCTCTATCAATCTACATGTATATGGTTGGTGGAAGTAACAATAATTCTACAATAACTACGTGGTACGTGTATACATAACCATTCTAGAAAACAATCATCACAAATATGCAAATGACCCAACTACAGTAAAATGCCCATTGACTTAAATGCCATAAAAAAGGGAAGATTTGGAGGTCATTCGATTATCACTTCTGCAATAAATAAACACAAAATATAACTCAGATACATGGATTGCTTTTTAATGTAGAGATGGCTTTTAAAATAAAATGAGTGTGCATGTGCAGTGCCATTGTAACCAGGTCAATGTTTCAATTTCCTTTTTTCCAATGTGACCGAAACGTCCTTGTAGAGAAGCATCATCCTTGGTCATAAACTTTCGTCACCGGTTCACAGCACGACATCTTTTAAAAGCTTAATACCACTTTTGTTCTGCAGGTTGAAATGTAACTCATCTTCAGATGGTCTTTCAACATCAACAGATCAACAGATGTACAGACGAAGCTAGCGAACAAAAGCTGTGCGGGGAAGCGACTACAGCATACAAAAACATTCCATGAAATGTCTGTTTCTTTGTCTGAACGATCACGATCTCATTGAGACATAAAGAGGTTGAGTTGAGAGCGTACATGCTTGAACGTCGGCCGTTTCTTAGGATTGATATCCCAGCAATCCTTCATCACCTTGTACACATGGTCGGGGCAACCTTCAGGCGATTCCATCCTGTAGCCCTTCTCCACATGGGCAACTACTTCCGATAAGGGCTGTAAAGAAGGATAAGAAAAAAAGACGACAGTAAGAAGTGTAAAGTAGTTGCGAAGTTGGCATAGCAGGTTTAATTAAGTTATGTATCATTCTCCTATTCGTGCTTCATAAAAATTAAAATCAGAATACATTGTTCATGACTGAATAAACAATTCAATTCAACAACAAAATGTTATCTAACATGACTATTACAATGAATACGAACTTTCACTACACATATACACACTGTAATTAGCTGAAGACTGATTCACCTAATAATCAAGCATCTTTAGTATTCTATTAAAGCCCTACTGTACTACTTATAGCTACTTGTGCCCTCTATATAGCAAACAATACCTAATCAGTGCCTGTTGGTCCCCCATGATCCTCTTTTTTCTTATGTTAATTGAGAACTGATTTGATGAGATAACCACCTGTCAGTGACCTTGCAGGGAGGTCCAATCCCCCTGGCCAAACTAGAACAGGTGGGCTTGAAGTATTTAGACTGCTTTTGCTTACCACACGTGGATATGGCACTCTGCCGAAGGAGTAGAGCTCCCACATGAAGATACCATAACTCCAAACATCAGACATGGAAGAAAACTCCTGGAGGAGGAAGCGAAACAATAATCATACAGTATGTTTGAATGCCAGATAATATGAGAAATCTTAGTCACTTTAATAGTCCCTCTCTGGTTATTGCCTAGAATATCTGATCCCCATTCATAGGAGACAAAAAGGCTTGTTCAGATATGAAACGGTAAACTGCCACAAAAAAACCTGCCATGGTTTTATTTACATGTAAATGAATGACAACTGCAACAAAAGTCCTACACACACTCACTTAGCTCTGTGTTACAAGAGCTATTAAAGTGAATTACAAGATAGAGAAATGTGAACAAATAGGAAATAGTCCGATATAGAGCCATTTGAGTTTCACTGAATTGGTTTCACTAAATTCGTTTCACTTGGTCACAACATGCCATATATGCTTTTGTTTTTTCGCCATATTGTAACCCAACTAGCACTAGCACCATGTTGTCCAAACTCTGTATATATATTGCTCTGGTCCCATTGATTCAACCCACCTTTTTCCTAAGAGCCTCTGGGGAAGTCCACTTGATGGGGAACTTGCCTCCTTCTTGATTGAGTGTGGCCTCTTGAGATAGACCAAAGTCGGACACCTTGGCTATGTCCTGTTCCGAGACCAGGATGTTCCTGGCCGCAAGGTCCCGATGGACAAACTCCTTCTCCTCAAGGTAAGCCATACCATTGCACACGTCACTGAAAGCAGAAGGTATGATTTCAAAATAACATCCGAAATTGATTATGACTTATCTGGAATTGAATTGCATTTATTAACAACAACACACCACAATAATGACAGTATATGAATAGTCATAGAAAGAATAATACAAAGAATGATAATAAAACAAGAATACATTTAGACGGAGATCTGCATACCATTATTTGAGTGAAGTTGTTAATGGGAACTAGAAGTTAGTACAAGTGCTAGTCAAGCCTAGTTCCATTCTTTGGCAAGAGGTTGTTGTTGTGCTTTTGTTGTTGTGGTTGTACATGTCATAGTAACCTCCCCTCCCCATCCACCCCCCTTCCCCCCCCCCAAAAAAAAAAAGCTACAGCAAATTAAAGTGACGTAGGCAAATACACCTACGATTTCTATATCTTCTTACGCACAGGTAACTGAGCATGTGCAGTGTCCTTTGCTGCACAAAGATTTCCATTTTTTTCCCACCACCACTTCCCATTCATTTTCAATTTGAATGTTTTTCATTTTGTGATGTATCTTTTAAGTGGTCTTAAATTGGCAGGTGATCTTGTTGAAACAATAAATGGGATAACAATAAAAGAAAAGATGATGGAATCATAAAAGTTATTTTGGTACAGCACTGGTCCAATTACAACTTCCTGATCCGAAGTACTTTACAGTGTAATATTACACAACCATCGGATTTAATTTCAATTCGTTATTTGCAGTGCAACATATCTATTTGCTTGTGATCATCCCAGCCCGTTGCCATCTTACAGGTAGATCTATACTGGCTAATTTAAACCACAATACCGTAACTACCCATCCTATAAGGTAGCCATTTATAAACCCGGGCAGAGAAAAGCAAAGTAAACAAAACTGCCTTGCTGATGGACCGTTAAATGTACAGTCATACCTGCTTTAGCGACCACCTGTGTAGTAAGACCCCCTGTCTATAAGGAACACATTTTCCTTTAATATGGTTTCTCATTGAAACCTGTACATAAAGACCACCTGTCTAACTTGAGGACCACTTTTCATGTCTCCCTTGAGTGGTCTTTATCGGTGTCACTGTATATGTAGTATACTTACCTGGCAAATTTAAGTAGATGTCTTGCTGTGATTACATTTCTTCCTCTCGATCTAAGGTAGTCCACAAGATTACCCTATAATGGAAAGCATGATTAACACAAAATATTTAAACCATGCACAGCCAGGAATACATAACAGTCTTTATCTACATTATTCATGTGAATACATACAGTTATCAAGTAGATTATTCATACCCTTCACAAGTTTTGTAATTGTTCATGTACATGTATGTCAAAAATTGATTTGTCTCCATTTACATGTATGTTTCTTGAGAATATGACATATTAAAGCTTACATCTAAAAGAAGTCAACAAAGGCCCTAATTCAGCCATTCCACCTTTCAAATGTATGTTAATGTAATGATTTAGTTGTTAAGTGTATATCTACATGCACTCTGTTCAAGTCATTTCATTTTGGAGAATATTAGAGTGGAGAGTCAATGTTTTCCTAATGAAGTCCTTCTGAGAAAATAATCAATGTCTCACAAGGGGCACTCGTGCAGCAACTTGATTTTTAAAAAGAGATTTCCTACCTTTTCAAGGACCATGGTGTTTGAACCGTGTTCTTACATTTGATTGCATTTCAATTACACTTCACATCTTTGACAATTTCAAGTACTATAGGCTATATAATACTCTGGGAATAATCATGAATAGCATCGTTTTCATATCCTTGTGTGCATATCTGGTTAAAGAATAAAGATTCAGATTCAGATTCAGATTAATTTTATTGGTCCATTTGGAAATTCAGTTGTTGGCATTACATAAGCACATGAACAATATACAATAGAAAATAATATACACAAATAGATAATACACAGTAGCAAATGTACAATGACATATTCATATGGAAACACGGATATAAATCATTTTTACATAGTGGAATGATATAAGAAAATAGAATAAATAAATGGACTTCCAACACTATTGAAAATGTACGATTGCGTAGAATTTGAAAAAAGTATTGTTATTAGATTTTATTATTATTATTTTTATCATTATTATCATCATAATTATTATTGTTACTATTATTATTATTATCATCATCATTATCAACAGTATTTATTACATGTATCATTCTTTGTCACGGTTTTATAGCTGAATGCTTTCTTCTTTTTTTTCCTTCATAAATTAAACGGTATATACCTAACTAAAACTTTGAATAACATATGGTATCATAGGGTATTAAGAGAAGGCAAGAGAAACTCAATTAAAGTAAAGAAATTTGTAAATATGAAAAAAATGTAATATAAAACCAATGATGTTATTTGACTCCTTGGAAAAATGTGCTTTGAAGTATTACTAATAATACTGATTATAATAACAAAGCAGATTTGTATAGTACATATCACTTTTTAGTCCCAATGTACCTTAGACATAGAAAAAGAGACAATAGTATAGTAAAAGCAAGTAATAAGATATTCATAAACTAATGTATCAACTTTAATTGATGTAAAATATTACAGTCCTGGGGGGAGTTTCACAAAGATCTTAAGATGAACTTATCTCTAAGTTGGACTTAAAAATTATGGAAAGCTGTAGCATCTATGAAAATATTTTTTTAAAGTTATTTTAAAAGGCATAAAATCTTGATTCAAATCATTCATATTTTCTATTATCAAGGAGAAATGGCTCTCCATAATATTTAAGTCCAACTTAGAGTTAAGTTCGACTTGGGATCTTTGTGAAACACCCCCCAGTTGTAACGTTTCATATTTTGATCTTACCTTTGACATGAATTCCAGGACAATGTAGAGAGGGTTTCCAAGCACTACCCCTAAAAGCTGCACCAAGTTGGGATGTTTTAACGTCCTGGAGAAAAAAACAAGGTGACAACATTTTAAACCAAGGATTTATACAGTGTAGGGGTAATTTCAGCTAAATCAATCATACATCTTCCACATACAAAATTAACAACAAAACTCGCAAGAGTCGCAAGTAAGCAAGGCTTATTTTTTTCTTGCTGTGATTTTAAGTGTTTATTTTCGTAGAGCTCATGCAAATAACATCAACTTGAAAAACTGTACCCAGCATTGTACTGGTTATTCGAAGCAACCCTGGCACATGTGTACCCTACACTTGTATATTGACTAATCTATGCATTAGGTGCTTTTACCTTCACTTAAAATGCTTAAAAACCCTTCGATCTCTCTTCAAGAGCAACAAAATTATGAAGCTAATGGCTTCAATACAGTACACCGGCATGAGCTCCACTAGAGCAAAATACTTTCTTGTGATTGGTCGCCTTTATTACAGCCATATTTAATAATAATAATAGTTTGTTCTTATATAGCGCATTTCAGGACCGCAGGCCCTCTCAAAGCGCTTTACAGATATATTATTACCCCGGGCATCGGATTCAGGCCTTACCCACACCCAATGTATGCACATTCTCCATTACCTGGGGAGCATTCCAGACAGGCATCATTTTGTTACAAGCGCACACTTGCTCATCTAACCATATTAACTTTCGCATCCTACCGGGTACCAATTTAACACCTAGGTGGAGAATGGCAAATGTAGATCAATGTCTTGCCAAAGGACATAAGTAGTCTACAAGCACAGACCCTAATTTGACACTTTATCAAAAAATCATTGTGCCTTGAGAGAAGCCTAGCCCAGCTACCTACTGGTTGTGTCAATATAGGTCAGGAGCAGCTACAGTACATGGCCTATGGTAGTCTTATAGTGCAGACTCTCTTTTACGACTGACCAGGGTTTGTGCTTGCAGACTACATGTAGGACATAAGTGCCGCGGCAAGACTTGAACCGCTGACCTTGTGATCCACAGTCCAGTGGAAAAGAGGATACTCACGTCATGACGGAGGCTTCTGCCAGGAATGCTTGTGCGGCTGTACTGTTGTCTTTGACTTGCTTGATGGCTACCTTCCTACCTTGGTACGTCCCTTGGAGCACATCTACAAACAAAAGGAGATAAATAAGAGTTTATATCAACTCCTTCACATGCTAATCAGTCAGAGTTATCATACAAAAGCTATATATTAAAAAACAAGCCTCCATCACCATTAACATACATGTAGGAGGTTATTTCATCAGGGGAGTGGTTCACAAAGACTAAGATCGACTTTAAGTTGGACTGAACTATGGCAGGCCATTCATGACAATGTCGGCTCACACCATTTACTGACATTGGTCTCTCAAGGGACATACAAATCATGGCCACAAATCTACAGAATTTACATTTTTTAATATTCATTTTTGAAGGAAAAAAAATTATCTAAAGATCATAATGGTGAGAGTAAACAGTGGTATGAACGGCCTTCCATAGTTAAGTCCAACTTAAAGTCAATCTTAGTCTTTGTGAAACACTCCCCTAGTGTTATCATAATCCAGGGGCCATGTTGGTGGGAAGGTAAATCGTTATTAAAGGAAGTGATTAAGTATTAATAACTTATCTGTGATTTATGGCCAAAATGTAAAAGGCACTATACCTATTCATTCAACCGGTTATTTCATTTTTACTCTCATACCTACAATACATTAAAAAGAGACCTAATTGTCTTGTGCATTATAATTTAAACACGATACTGAAACAGTGTCCAAACAATGTGACTTGTCTTCTGACTGTATAAAAAATGTATTTCATACAAAAATGCTTAGAGCGATCAAATAAGCCCTCATGATTCCCTGAAAGCAATATCATGTTAAATTTATTTTGAATTTAATACTTACCACCGAAATTTCCAGCTCCTATACATGAACCTAGATGGATATCTTTGCTGTTGATGGCCCAGCCACCTACAAAATACACATCAGATTACAATAAATAACAATCACATTGTATTTGCACTGTACCTGCAGAGGTAAGCCATATATTTGCTGGGTAAACATACTATTGGTTTTGTTCGATAAGGCACGAAGAAACCACTCAAAAGGTAGAAGATAGTTGTCAGTACAGATATCAAATGTGTCATTATTACTTAACAATTCTAATCACTAATAGAAATTAGGTAAAATCTAACAACTGAAAACAATTGTTTTTGTCTTCTTTCATTTAATTCACATGATATTCACATGCATACAGTCATAGAGCAACATTCTTTTTTTAAAGGACAGAAATAGTAAGAGTGGATAGATTCAATAATGATTTATTGACGACTCATGCACAATAACATTCCTCAAGGATAGACAGATCATGCCTGAACACGATGAGTTGGCATGGCCATATGCTCATGTAGGCAAGCATGAAGCTATCATTTTTAGAGAGATTGATTAAATGAGTTTGTTCACAAGGGCCCCGTCTTACAAAGAGTTGATATCAATCACAACTTATTTGTGATTGATATCAATCGCAACTATGTACATAAGAGATAGGAAACTGCAAACTTACGATTGATTGGAGGACTTGCGATATATTTGGATCAATCGCAACTCTTTGTAAGACGGGGGCCCAGGTCAGTGCAAATTGGGACACAAGGTAGTCCAGAATACCTTTATCCACTTTTTCTTTTGTTCATATACATCTATGTACAGTGCATGCTTTGGAGAAAAAAATTGTACATTTTTGTCCAATTTTGTATTATTTGTTATTGTATGGGTATAAATATTAATCAAACACACAGCTAAAATCTTAACTTGTTCATCTTATAATGAAGAATGATGTATAAATGGGCTTACTCTGTATAAATGCATTTGAGTCGACCGATAGATTGAGTTGTCCCCCTTTCTTTGGTATAGATTTGGTCAGCCTCGCACACAAGCCGTCTGCTTCACTTTGGTAATGCTACAATATAGAATGTTAGTAGATTTGTTGTGATACCAGGGGGGTTATGGAAAGCCGTTAGCATCTACGAAAATATTTTGTAAAATTTATTTTAAAAAGCATACCGGTATAAAAGTGTTGATTCAAATCATTTGTATTACTATTATCAAGGAGATTTCATGTTCTTGATGTGGAATTTATGAAAAGTCTAAAATACTTCAATTTTGCTTTTGAATATATTTTATTTTAAGGCTACAAATGGCTCTCCATAATCTTTAAATCCAACTGAGAGTTAAGTTTGACTTAGGATCTTTGTGAAACATCCCCAGTATCACATAAATGCACATGTGGGGGTACTATGATTCAATTAGTTGAGAGTAAGACCAACATTTGTTGATAAACTTGCAAACACTAATCTGTAGTTACCACAGGACTGGGTAAGAGTTGTACAATAAAACCCTGCTTTAAGTGTATGCATTAAACTGCAAATGAGAGTGATAGTTATCTTCCAATCAATTTCACCCAGAATGTATTCTAAAGTAAATACATGTCAACCTAATCAAACTAGTGTTTCATTCAAGGCAATATGAATATAATCATTTATCTTACAGCTACAGAGCATTGTAACGTTTTCTTAGAGTGGAAAGGGGCGTAAAAACTATCACTTACCTCTACAAGCTTAGTGAGATTCTCAAAGAACTCTTCGCTATCTATGGTGAGTTTGTTCTGCTCGTAGATGACCCTGTAATGTTCCACCTTAGTCAGGAAGGCCACACACAGTGTGTAGTCCCCAGGGTAGTTGGTGCTCTCTCGCACCAAGAACAGGCCATCCTCCCTGGGCTGCAGAAGGTCTTCTGCTTGTTCTCTTGTGATTTTACCATGGAACCATCTAGAAAAAAACAAAAAATAGAACAGATATTTTAGACTACAGTGATGGTTTATCCAAGTTTAATTTATTCCAATTATTATGATAAATAATAATATAGCAAATAATTGCATCAGAGTTTTAGATTGAAGAAACTTATTCAATCATTCTAGTTTCATAATGAGGTGCCCCTTCCTGAGTGAAAACCTGCTTTAGACATAAACAGCGCTCCCCTCGACAAGATCTAAAAAGCGCTCATTATCATATACATGTCTGAACAAAAACCACATGCAGAAATCGCCCTGAAGCAGATGATGATGATAACAATGATAATATTAAACATGCTAAAAAGAGGAAAACAGGCTTTCCTTTGTCCAACGATATTGGATGGAATATCAAAACCTAGTGCTTATGGCACTGAAATGGTAATGGCTTACGGCATAGTTTGTAGTTTGACTCCTTCTCGTTTCTTGACATAGTTGGCTGGTATCATCCCTTCCGAACCTTGTTCATTCTTTGCCTTGTACCAGTTAGGATCCTGTGAAGTATCAATAGAAATTGCATACAATGAACCAAGATTTTTTTTTAATGGAGAAGAAGGAGGGAGGGGGGAGGGGTGCTCAATAAATATTTTATTTTACACAATTTCTCTCTTTAAAAAAAAATCAGAGACAGTTTGGGCACAGCAGGAGCAGCGGGTATTTTAGTAGGTTATGTAGCGTGCAATGCTTCATAAAAGTATCTGTCAATGCTAGATGGGTAGGAGTGGTGTCAGGATGGGAGGAAGAGTTACATATTATAGAATCATCAGGACCAATCAGTGTTGTATACATTGGTAGATGTACTTCCTTGTCAGAGCCGCATGTGTAAGTATATATGGTTTTCAATGATAAGACAAGGGCAGAGCATGGTATGGATAGACATGTAACAATCAAACTACATTGCTGAAGCAGTAATGAGCTGCATGTACATAGGCTCCTGATTATTTCAGCATTATATGTCTATACCTTTTCATTATTGTGAACATGATACATCATTATGTTTAATGATTTTGAATTCATGATGCCAAGCGCAATACATTGAAGTGAAAACACATACAATAATCTAAAGGATTTGTTTCAAATATTGTAAGCCACAACTTCTACATATATATTCATTACATGGTTTCAAAGATTTGTCAAAGAAATTTGTAAAGACAACCGGTACTCACCTTTGTTGCTTTGATAATAGTTATGACCTCTCCCTTCCTGAAGGAAAGGTCATCTGCTGTTGTTCCTTTGAATTCAAACCTGGCCAGACACTCCGTCCCTGGCAACCAGGACATACCTGTACTATTTGTATGTGACTGCAAGATGAAAAGAAAAAGGAGAATGGAAAGATGTAAACAGTATGTGATTACAGGATTAAAACAAACAGATAGAGATAAGCATTACACTCTAAGCTTGTCTTTATCAACCTGAGTTTCAAAATAGCATGCTATTTCTGATCCAGTGATATTAGCCTGATCACAATTTGCAATTTTTCGTAATGTAACCAAATTTATGCATATGCCTCGATACAAATTATTCATTAGACTGTGACGAATAAGTATTAGTGTATCTCAATAGTCAGAAATCAAATTACATACATTACTGTAGTTGTTGCTAGGTAGGGCAAACATTATAGCTTTCCCTAAATAAAGGCACAACATATAAGCACTTTGTATTCCGACTATTGAAATACAAATATTTGTATCGAGGCACTTTGTACCCAAAATACATTTAAACTTTGGATACATTACGGAAATGGCCTACATGTATTTGCTTGACTTTACATGTAATTCACAGTAAAGATCCAAATAGCCAGCTATTTCAATGATGCTATTTGGATATTTAGCTATCATCCTTTAATAGCAAACTATAGTTCAACTTCCTTTAAGTCCACATACGGTGCTATTAAAATATATGCATTAAAGGAAAAGTCCACTCCAAACATGACTTACTTTCAATAGAAGCAAAAAAATCAGACAAACCAATCAAAAGGTTTGAGTGAAAAAATTGGATAACTAACTGAATTTTTAATTACATGAAAAACTTTGAAAATCACAAGACAAATTGGCAACTCACTTATGAGTGTGTGACATCATTGCCTCACTATCTACTAATTGTTTTCTTTTTATTGATAATATAACTTTCCAGTTTTCCCACTAAAAATCTTATTTCCTAACACCAGCATCCAAGTTACATTGAGAGTAATATGTTTGTGGGTGGATGCACTAATATAGAGTAATTTTTTTAATTCTGTTAAATCATAAAAAAGGGGAATTTTAATAAACAATTTATATAAAAATTAATAATTATAAATTTACAGTATTCCAAAAATAGTATCAATTTTTCAAAGTTAAAAAAAGGGTGTGAAATGTCATGCATGCAATCCGGTACATGATACGAATCATATACATGTAGCCTGTGCAAAGGCATAGGGAAATCAAGTTCTTGGGGATAAAAAGGGAAAATTAATGGGATAAAAATAAGTGAAGCAATTGATATTTAGTGAGGCAATGACGTTACAAACTGATAACCAATTTGGCAATTTGTGTAGTGATTTTCCTTGTTCCATAGTTATTCACACTTTAAGAAAAGTTCATAACTTCCTCATTAGTGATTCGATTTTCCTCAAACTTTTTTGGCTCTGTTTCTCCTGTTTTTCCGCAGCTATTGAAAGCAAGTCATTTTTTGAGTGGACTTAGCCTTTAAAGATAGAAAGGAACAGGAAGACCTCTTCCTCTCTCTTTATCCCTCCCTCCCTCCTTCTCAATACAATCAGTATGAAATCTCTACAATTGTTGCTCATTTTCCTAGAACCTTTGATTTCCTGAACAGGTGTCTTACAGTGTTCTATTTTTAAATAACCGAGATGGTTAAAATTTCTATAATGTATTGATGAATACATCATATTGATCTATTCTTGTTGAATGAAACTGCGAACCGTAAGGTCATAGAAACTTTGAAGACAATGGATTTTTTTTTAAAACTCTTTGGAACATGTGCATTTGGACCTAAATACATGTACAGGTTTTGTACATGCACGCTACATGTACCTTTATACAATGTATGTGCATGTACATGTATATATTTGTGTTCTGCATGCTTGTTATATTTTGTACTTTTATCAAATATAAACAGTATACTTTTGCAATGGTTCTGGCAAAGTTATTAAAAAAGTATTCCCATGTTCATGTACCAGATTATCTCAAAATGTCACGTTCCAGTTCTTGATTTTCAGAGAGTATTTTTACTTATGTTCGCCAGTCACAAAGACCATGTACAGTTGTAGCTAGATATCATGTAATTAAACAGGATATCATAGAAAAAACATTACCTGACCCATTTTGAATTTGTTTATTTTGTCTTCAAAATAAAACATAATTCACCCCACTAGATAATTTAGGAAAGTTGTAAATCCAAAAATATCTGAATAAATGCATCAACACTGTAATAAAAGCTTTCTTGATCTCTATTTCTAAGGTCATACGGTATGTGCATCAGGAGTGAAATCGAGGGTAAGCCTGGCATATATTTCACCCAGCATGATATTTACACACCACCAGTCTACCACTCTCAATTCTCTAACATCAATGTTTAGGGTCATACAGAAGGCCTGTCTTCATAAGCTTGAGATTGCCAAATAACCCGCTATTTCTGATTTGGGAAATAAGCCTGAAGTTACAAATCGCGTCTTAATCGGCTCGAGACTTGACCTTGAAACACGAAACTCGAGCTCGAGAATATAGCTCGAGATATTTTGTTCAGTGTTCGCACATAGTGCAAGTCTTCGGGCTGGTGAGGACGCACCGGACAAATAACGGGATATTTTGCAAACTAGCCCAAGATATCTTGGGATGATTATCTCGACCAAATATCCCGCTAATTGCAACTGCGTGCTGATGAGGACAGAAATTAGCTGGATAATTTGAGATCGGGATAGTTAAAATAGCGGGTTATTTGGCAATCTCGAGCTGATGACAACAGACCTAGTGTGTATAAACCAGGAAGATGAGGAGGGAATATTCACTCAGCATGAAATACCACTCATATATGGGCGATACTTGAACAACAAGATAAGGAGAATCTTCCATCCTTGAGGCAGGCAAATTGGCAACCTTGAAGACAGAAATATTATTGCAACGCTCGGATGATTATTGGCTTATCACTCAGTAGGCAATCCGATTTCAAGTGACGGTTCAGTTCATAAGGTGTAACCGGATAGCATATGAGGCCAATATCTAATTAAAAGGGATCGGATATGTACATGTCTAGGTATTTGTTTATGTTCACTTGGGAATCGAGTGGAAAACGCCCTACATGTATAGCCTGATGTTGCAAACACTGCATGTACATGTATGAATAACATTAATGCAAATATTGTTTCATTTACGCAGTGAAATAAGATCCCATTTAAAAGTTCATATACGGTACATTTCATTTATCACCATTGAAATATAATGATCATGTGATACAAATATGTGTAAATCTTTGGCATTCAAGATACAATGCTATGGAAGTATTTCCTCCTTGCAAATTAAGTGAGTTGGGTATACCGGTAGTAGGGTCTGAAATTCAGAGCAGCTGGTAATCACAAGATTTTACAGTTTAATAGCTAAAATGATGAATGGAGAACTTTGGGCAAAACAAATTTCTTAAATGATAAAAACAGAAACGAAGAAGAAGAAAGAAAACAAAGTTTAAATTTAAAATAACATAAATTATGCACCTCCTTTGTCCATTGGCATACTTCCTGGTCTATTCTTTTCTACTACATATTGTAGAAATGTAAAGAACCCATTGTCTGCTTTATTTTTGTTTTTCTCTTTATGTGTTAAACCCTTATCATATGACTAAGAACTTTAACAAATGTTTTTATTTGCATACATGTCTGCAATGTACTAATACTGCAGCCCATTCATTAAAACAATGCAATCACGTTGGCCAAAGCATCACTGGTCCTAGGCACAATAGACCGGTTTACTAACATATTAATAATTTGGCATACTTTTAAACCAAAGGTTGTTCTTGATGACCTAACCTGAAAACTTCACCAATGCTTGCCTGACATAGCAACGTGTAATATATGCAGACTGGATTCCGAGTATTGTAGTTTATGCATCAATAACAGGTTAATGGAATAACTTGTCACTTGGTCCCAAGCAAAGAAACATCAATAAACTTGGATATGAGAATAGTAAAGCAGTCTATTGGTCCCGGACACAAATACCTAGCACATCCACTGTAGGGTTAGGGTTAGAGTTAGAGTTAGGGATTTAAAGAATGCAAGCCTAACTAGACATACATGTACATCTAACATAAAATGATGATGACATTTTTCATAGGACCAATGGCACACATGGCATGCAGTACAGGTCCAATGGTGCTTTGGACCAACACCATTGTGACAACGATTTAATCATGTACACAAGAGGCCTTCCTCATCAGCTCGAGTTTCAGACTCGGGATATTATCCTGAAGTGCGAAATTGTGTCTTCACCAGACCGATACGCTCATCACAAATTAGCTCCGACGGGCGCAAATAGCGGGATATTTTCTCGACCAAATATCCCTCTAATTGCAACTGCGGACTGATGGAGACGCAAATTAACTGGTTTATTTATGATCGGGATAGTCAAAATAGCGAGTTATTTTGCAAACTCAAACTGATGAAGACAGGCCTAATGACAGATGATAAGAAATACTTACATTTGACATGCTGCCTGCTGCACGTCTGCAATGGCTGTCACCGCATCAAACTCCAGATGGATGCCTCTTCTGTCACTCTCCTCCGTCACTCATGAGCCCAGCTCACTCCTCTCCCTCTCCCCTATCTCTCCTTCCTTGTCTTCCTTTCCTTGTCTTCCTTTCCTTCTCTCCTATCTCCCTTCCTTATCTTCCTTTCCCTCTCTCCTATCTCTCCTTCTTTGTCTTCCTTTCCCTCTCTCCTATCTCTCCTTCCTTGTCTTTCTTTCCCTCTCTCCTATCTCTCCTAACTCTCCTTCCTTAAATCTTCCTTTCCCTCTCTCCTATCTTGCATTCCTTATCTTCCTTTTCCTGTCTATTATCTTGCTCCCTGTCTCTCTGCGTCCTATGATGCTCTTTCCCCTGTTCCCCTGCAATGCACCTAGAACGCTCTCAACTTTCGGGCTTCCAGGCACAGCTTGTGATCATCGAACCAACCTGTGTTTGAGGAAAGAAAATAAACAAGATGGGATAAGAATGGAGGATGCGGTAGGCATGACAACAGCAACATTTAGGTTTCTGGTGAAGATTTTTTACCTTGCCCTGCCTATAATATTAAACAATCTTTAAATATATTTTTGTAGACACTAGAGTGCTTATCGTGACTAATAGTGTGCTTTTAAAAATATTATTTGTGACTCCCGGTACATACATGTAATTTATGGCATGCCGATACAGAAAAAGAATCCTGGTCATATGACTGCACATACATGTACATATACATGTACATGTATTGAAGACAGACCAACGTGTTTCCTTCAACTGAAGTCCGAAACAGATCGTCCAATTATGCACAGATCAGCAATATCAATCAAGTACAGATTGCGTGTATGTGTCCAATTAGACATCCAAATTCAAAGCTATTGCAGACTGTATTAGATAAATGTACTTGTGGTTAATACATGTGATGTGTACAGTGTAGATCTTAACATCTTTTTATTATCCAACTGAACATATTTTAGTAATTAGTCACCAACAAGTTTCCCATGCTGAATTACTGTACTTGAGACAGGACTTAACAGTGATGTACAAAACATGTAGGTACTTGTATTTTAGGGCTTCATTTTCTCTACAAATTTAAGTAAATGATAACTCAAAGAAAGGATATACCTGTACACATGTACAATGTACATGTACATGCATTTAAAAAAACAGTAAAAAAGGTGTTACATGCATTTCCAGAACACCATAGGTAAACATGGATATGTAACATTGAAACCAGCCATCACATAATAGCAAATCAACCATTTCCAGCCTTTAAGGTTAATATACATTTTGTTTTTTTTAATAAATAAATAAATGATGTAGGAGAACGTCCACCTCATGTGAACCTTCAGAAATCTAGCGGAAAATTTTCCAGAAGCCGGAAATCAATACATGAGCTGACCTCACTACTAACTTTGCGCATTGATTTTTGGCAAAGCAATATAATCGCTCATTACGGGACGGAGATATCGACAATTTATGACAGGCTGCAATCTCCCAGTGGGATTAACCTCCCTCTCAATGTAAATTATACTGCACTTGTACGTGACCTGCTTCTAATACAGACTACCGGTAGTCATCTTATTAGCATCGATGGGCATATGATTTCGAGTGTCGGTATCCAATCCATGTGTTTCTAGTATTCATATCATATGGGTCAATCACATGGTTCTATGCTTCCACCCTTTTACACATTTACATCTGGGGCTATGAGCCTATGACTCAGAAAAAAAATCAAAGTTTTAGACAGCACAATATACATCTACAATAATACAGAAGAAGACACATAATTGTAGGGAATTTATGCTGTTTTTATTTGAAAAAACATTGGCAGGAAAAAAGAATGATTTTTCTTTCTCTTTTATACCATGTTTCAGTTGAATTATATTATCAATGTTTTAAAACATGCTTATAATTACATGTACAGTGTATATCCTTTTCAAAGATATTTGTGTAAAATTCAAAAGAAATATAAAAATGAAATAAATATACTATGATCATGACAACTGCTTCTTGCAAATATACGGAAGAGGTGTTTTTTATTACTACAAGCAACATTTGTAAAAACAATGCATCGTAAATGTAGGATCTGAAGTACATGATTGACGAGAGAACGGATGGTTGTTGATTACTCGATATTGAAATACATTCATGTACCGTATGTGAAATACAATGTATGTTTGCAAAACAAAACACTTTGAATTTGAAGTACAGTTCATGTCAGGTTGTTATGGAATTAAGTACAGGGTGTAATTGATGTTGACAAAACTATAGGCTAGCTTTTTGCAATGCCTCCTCTCACACATTCGCCTCTAGGGCAATCCAACATTTTCTCCTGCGATATCACTCTGCACTCCGCATTGCCAAAGACATAGAGTTATGGTTACTGAACTTCAATTAGGCTTTAGGTTATGTTTAGGTTTAGGATCAGCTTACAGTCAGGCTTTGGTATTGTGGGGTCCAGGACTGAAGCGGTCATTGCGGTTAGTGTAACAAATTGACCATAGTCGCCATTGTCACCAGAGCATGTGTGGTAACATACAACCTAAAGTTTATCTACAATGTACACATACTGTACATTAAGATAATAGATATAGATGGACACATACCACCAAGCAATTAACTCTAATTGGAAAATACATTAACTATAAGTCGAGTCTATAATCAAGCAGCCCCCACTATAGAACAAAATACAATGGGTACAGTATGTACATGCATTTGTTAAAGTAGCTTGGCGAAGAAATTTCACATAATCACTAAAAATGAGCAAATTATACATGTCCGGATAGCGTAGACCAATATGAAGACACATATTCTGCTCTAAAGTCTTGTAAATATAAATGAAACGCAGTAAGAAGCTTTTTCCAAGAACCTTCTCAGAACTTCAATTCCTGGCTTGAACATTTTGTTCGCACAGTAGGCCGATTATGACGTCCCTGGTTGGGCACGATCGCAATTCTAGGCCTCAAGCTCGCGTGCGGTATTTTGCATACATGTAGCTATACGTACATACATGATCCAGACTTTGCATGCTTCATATCCTGACCAGAAAGTGGGATATCAATCTCTAGAAATCATGTAATGACATATAATATTAAGCAAATGTATGTAATATAATACGAGGGGTGAATCGTGCAATTTGATTTGTCCAAATACCCTTCCGTTCTGTGTAATTTGCTGAGATGTTTTGTATTTGTTCGGTCATCATGCCTTGGCGTGGTAGTGATTGCTGTTGATTATATACGGAGACCATGATGAGTGAATCGCGAGTGTCCTTTTGCATTTGTATGATGTCCTGCAGCTGCAGTTTTATTTATGAATGGTGCATATTTTGTAATTGATTTTCGCCAAATATAATCTCACATCTAATCATCTTTGTATCTTTATTCGTGAAATTTGCCAAAAAGCCCCACACATCCCGAAAAAATAGAAAATGTCTCGCCCAGTCATGACAGATCGATCGCCAGTTGAGCGGGGCCGGGGGAGCTGAGCGGCAGCTGGCAGCTCAGCCAGCTCGCGCTGATATGCTATAGTTCATAATTCATTTTATTTCTTCTTTCACAAACATTTGTACATAGAATTCCAAATAAAGAAACTGGAACAGCAGATTATCAATATAACGAACATAATTGGAAGCGCAATAGTAACGTTCAACATACAACTCTTGTTATAGACCTACTAAAGAAATTCTATAAAAAAGTTACTTATGTAAGATCATGTGCTGTACATGAAAGAAAGAGGAGACCTTATAGAAGCTGGGCTTGTTAGAGCAAGGTCCCCAAACAGAATATAATACGGGAATGATTTAATTTCTTTGAATAAAAAATACTTAACAAAACTACCTTAACAGACGAGAAGCAAATACACATGGGAAATATTTACAAAAGAGATAGATTGATGTATTAGGAGAAAATGGGAAGATATATAAGGATGGAGAGCGATAGCGCAAACCAGATCAAACAACAACATAGACAAGTTGAGAAGGAAGAAAGTTATATGTAGGAGAAATGGTAATGGGGAAGAAAAAGAAGAGAGAGAGAGAGAAAAGAAAAAGTACAATAGAGCAAAACAGAACAAAACGAGTTTGCTAATAAATGAAGAAATGTTGGCAAGGTAATGTAAGGGCCAGCCTGGAAAAGAGGGGGAGGGGGGGGGGGGGGGGGGGGAGGAGACAATGAAGCGAGAAAAAGAAAATTACATACTATCACATGTGATAACAAAATTTTTACATTAAATACTTCCAGCATAATTACTCAATAAATATAATTTCAGTTTGCGTTTAAAAACAGAGACACTGATAGAGCGAGTTACATCAATAGGAAGAGAGTTCCAAAACTTGGGACCAGTACAAGCTAAAGTATTCAAAGCAAAGGCAGTTCTTACACGCGGTATATGGAGTGCACTTGCCTGTCTTGTATTATAACTGTGAATTTGACTGTTCTTTCTAAATAGCTGTACTAACGCATTTGGGAGAGTACCATTTTCAAAATCATACATGATTGAGCCTAACTGCAAGAGATAGATATCTTCTACCTTTAATAGTTTATTGCTATGAAACAAAATATTAGTATGAGCACGATAATGTACATTAAAAACAATTCTAATCACCCTTTTTTGAGCAACAAGTATCTTATTTAGTTGCGTTTTTAGTGACTTCCCCCATGCCAACACTCCGTAATTAAGATAAGGCAAAATCAGAGTAGAGTATAAAATAAGCAAAATTTCTTGTGGCACAAAAGAACGTAATTTATAAATTACACCAGTATTTTTAGAAATAACTTTAGAAATATTACTACAATGTGATGCCCAAGTCAGCTTCTCATCAATGTGTAACCCAAGAAACTTGGTGGAAGTTACCCTCACAATAATAGCATCATCAAAAAGTACGCCTCCAGGTAAGTCTCTTAGGGAATTACTAAAAAGCATATAGTTTGTTTTTTGAAGGTTCAAAGACAACTTATTTGCACGAATCCACAAAGTTACTTTCTTTAATTCACTATTAACTGTTTCTAATAAAATTTCAGGATTTTTATGAGAAAAAAATACACTTGAATCATCTGCAAAAAAAATGAATGATAGGACGTTAGATGAATAATGAAAATCATTAATATATAATAAAAAAAGGAGGGGTCCAAGAAGGGATCCCTGAGGGACTCCACAGGATATAGTTTGATGACTTGAGTTAATTCCATTTAATGACACATATTGTTTCCTGTCAGTTAAATAGCTCCTGAACCAACTAAGAGCGATGCCTCTGACTCCATAATATGATAATTTACTAATTAGAATTTCATGATCAACAGTATCAAATGCTTTTGAGAAATCCAAGAGTATGCCTATTGTGTGAAGGTGATTATCTAATGCTTGAGCTACTTTATCAATAAAATGTAAGATAGCATGCGTAGTGGTATGTTTTTCACGAAAACCAAACTGGAATTTTGAAAATATTTTGGTCTTGTTAAAAAATGTCACTGTTCTATCACTTGACCTGCACCAGCATCGACGCCGTCTTCTCCGAATTGTTCTCTTTCTTCCATATCTCCTACATCCCCATCATCATCATCATCACTATCACTACCAGCACCACTGTTGTGGAGCTGTGCTCATCAACTTCGAATTCTAAATCGAGTAAAACCTCTTCTTCGAGCTCGGACATTTTGATCAGATATTTAGCGTTCGAGTGGCGTTTGTATACGTATAATGCATGCAGGCGAGAGTTGTGTGAGAGCTTGAGGATCGCACTCTCGCTCATGTGCCCAACCTCCTACGTCACAAATGGTACGTCACAATAGTGGGCCGATCAAGGGCGGAATAATCGGGTAGTAATTTCACCACTTTTAAAAGCAGATAAGTCAAATCTGTAACAATTTTTGAAAATTAAATATGAACCATTAGAAAGATTATAACATTAACTTTGCAATGATACCAACATTATTAAGGTTAAAAGCCTTTTGAAACCTTCGCTCAGCTTCTTTAAGCATCATCTAGATTCGCAATTTTAAATTTTAAATTTTAGCAATGCTAAAATGGTCCACAGGCTCTGTATTTTTGCATTTCAATTGACTAAGGTTTGGGTTAATTGGAAAAACAAGATAATGAGGTACATGTATGTTCATGTATAATGTACATTTCAAACCATACTTTTTGTTTTGTTTGTTTGTTGTTTTCTTTTCTTTTTTATATGCTGGAGTTCTTTTAAAACTTTTCCAGCAATGTCCAATGCTGATGCATATTTTTTGCTGCCTTTTGCAATTTTTTTTCAGCTGCTATTTAATATTAAAAAGTTGACTATTACCTTTAATCAGGCTCGAATCAGGCTAGTGAGAGCCTGGCTATCTATCAGCTGCATACTGTACATGAATGTGTGAGAAAGTGGTTCTATTTATAGCGGTTAACTCACAACCAGGAAGTATTGCACGAAGAGAGACAATTCAATCCAAGCACTAAATTGAGCACCCATTTCCACTGCTGATCGTATTTAATCCAACACATTTCATTGCCTGCTTGAGGAAGGATGAATGTTATAAGTGTCTGGAAACTGGAGATCTACATCAACTTGAAGTAACTAAGTGTGTAGCTTTACTTGACAGTTCTTAAAAGTCTCCTGCCAAAAATGTATGAATAATGCATGTACTTTTGACTATGTACATGTACATGTACATGTATACATGCTCAGTGTGAACATTTCTATGTAAGGTCAAACTTTAAATTGTGCTATGGTGTATAAAAAAGAAATTAATATATATCACAAGCATTTAATTACATATTTTGCAATGCCCCTGCCCCCACCCTTTTCGATGACATTAAATAGTTGGAATGTTCTTTTTGTATTAAAAACAAAAGAGATAAGATTCATACATTTGAGTGAACTTTCTTGCCAAATGTACAAGTTAAATTAATTTTGTCAGAATTTACATACAAATAAAAATGAATACAATTAAATGACCACAGCTCAGTCTTATATTATAATATAGCCAGTTACTGTACCCTTGCTTCCAGTCAATCGAAAATCCTACAATCAACAAAGTTGCAAATTGCGTAAATTTAGTGTGTACGGTATGCTGTGCTCTACAATGTACATGTCCATTAAAATCAAGTATAGAGATTGACATACTTTAAGTCAACTTAGAATGAACCTACTTATTTTATTAAAATTATCCATTGATATCCAACAAAAGATATGCAAGAAAAGAGCTTTTATTTGAGGTACAATATAACCATTCATGCAGATTTTAAGTATACACAATGGCAGACTCTATCAAAATACTTTGAAGTCATTGTTGCCTATAAATACACAAAAGCCATTCTTTGAATGCCTTTGATACAATGAAATAAACCCTTGATTAACTGGGCTAATTGGATGTGTGAGTAATGGACCAAAAAGTTGCTCAGCCCTATTCATTTACTTACTGCATGTATGTATGTGTCACTAGAAGGGTAACCTAAAATTTGAAACTATACACAGTATACAAGTACTCTGTAAAAGCATCATGCAGACTTTATATTCTATTTTTTTAATCTCAAATCAGAACCTACAGGTATGCTTCACATTTATCTCTGTTGATGGCATCTCATATTCAATGACACTATTTAAACAACTAGGTACTAATACTTTGTCATGTACTTCATATCTGGGGCCCGTCTTATCGAGTTGCGATTGATCCGAACCAACCACGGATATTAAATGTAGCAAGTCCTCTTATCAACCGCAAGCTTGCAGTCTCCTATCTCTTACCATACCTACATGTACATACAGTAGTTGCGATTAATATCAACTCAAACAGGGCCTTGGTCATGGCCTATTTGCAAAGGATCATTCTGCCTGGGTGAATCAAGAAGTAACATGTGGTTTCCTTTGCATTTATTACACATTATGTACTCAGCTGAAGCAGCAAGGCCTTAAATATCATGAAACTATAGCATAGGTTGGGCAGGCGCACCATACAATAATCATAAGTATTCAATTGTTAAAAATAACTACCCACACGTTCCTTAAAGTTTATCTATTTGGAACAAAATTGTATAGCATTTGGTTTGGTCAAATTATATCCAAAAGCACACATTGTACGTCACTTCAGTATTTCCGGTTACTTAATTACATGTAGCTTTAAACGAACCTCCCCCACCCCTAGTGACTATAGTCCATCACTCAACTTCAAATATCTGGGAGGAAAACAACAGGCTGTTATACCATGTGCATACAACCAGCTTTAGTATCTACTACCTGTATACTGTAAATTTACATGACTTTATCTGTTTACCTGTATAAATGATCTAGAATAGTAAGGTAAAGCAATTCCAAAATGTTCCAATGTGACAGGTGTAAACTAGCCTACTGTAAAACCAGAAACTTGCACACAATGGAACTTTCAATGAGGCGCGATAGTTCAGTGGTAGAGTAATGGTCTCGTAACATGTACATGTAGGGACCGGGTTCAAAACCCAAGTTGATGCGCTAGTGCCCTAGTATTGGCTGAGTTATGACCATCTGAATATATATGTCCTATGGGAACTCAGTGTTACATGTATATGCTCTGGCTCCTAACCATAGGAGCCAGAGCATATAACACTGAGTTCCCATAGGACATTCAGATGGTCATAACTCGGCCAATACTATTCAATTGGTTTTCAACATTTGGACATTATTTTTGGTGTTCTTTCGGAATATGAAGAAAAAAATTGAGAAATTCTAAAAATAGATTTTTATGACGTCACAGCTTCGGTACTCTATAGACATCGATCCTCATAACCAAATCACTGAGAGAGGACTTTTTATGTAGTGGTCTACTGGTTGTTTACTTACAAGCATACACATGCTTTCTCAGCAGTCAGGTAAACAAACAAGCAGGTATTTTTGTTGGGGGGGGGGGGGGGGTTGCAACAAAAAAAAACTTTACATGCATGGCAAAACATTACCTGGAATTTTATTAATAGCAAGCGGTTCAGCTAAATTGAATTCATCATGTGCATAGAGATTTTCAAATGTTGGCAGAGCCTAATGAGTGGGCATATGTGCACCTGTGTGATTCTGTATTATTCAGCTAAATCTTCTTTCTTTTTAATCACTGCATGGTTTCGCACTGAATTCACAGCCTTTGGTATTGACTCCGTACACAGTATCTGCCATTCATCAGCACCTTACACGTTTAGTTTCATATGTCTGTAATTACAGATAAGAAACTGGGAATATACATGTAGTACATGTACTGTACAGGCAATAAGGAAGTAAAGAGCGAGAAGAACAGATTGTGCATGTGGTCACCGAAAGCCTTTCCCTGATTAAATAAATGAGGCATTTCACTATGTATCATTACTGATTGCCTTAATGATCCAATTAAGACCGGTACAGGGTGTACAGTATGTAAATTTCTCATGACTAGTATGGTATTACTCTGTTAATTTTTTCTTCTTTTAGATTGTACTTTTACATGTATTTCAGAAGTTGTATTTTATCTGTAAATTCAAGAAGAATTAGCTTGTAGCAGAGATGTTGAATATTTCCCAATAAGCATTATTCATTTTAATAATCCTTATCAATAAAAACTGGTACGTGTACCTTTGAGAAAAAGAGAAAATAGGTGTGTCTGCACTATCTCGAGATTGCCAAATATCCAGCTATTTGAACTATCCTGATGGAAACTATTCAGCTAATTTGCGTCTTCATTAGACCGAAGTAGCAAATTAGCTGGATAGTTGGTCGGGATAATATCCCAAGATATCTCGGTCTAGTTTGCAAAATATCCCACTATTTCCCAACTAGCGGGATAGTTTGCGACCGTCTTCATTAGACCGAAGTACGGAGTCAAATATCCCGATCCCATCATGCACAACGATTTCCGGCGCACATGCGATCTATACACTGACCTCTACAGGTGTAGAGGTCAGTGGATCTATACCGCCCAGTGCGCTAGTACAACTAGTAAACACAGAAAACCGGAAATCGTTGTGCATGATGAGATCGGGATATTTGACTCCGTACTTCGGTCTAATGAAGACGGTCGCAAACTATCCCGCTAGTTGGGAAATAGTGGGATATTTTGCAAACTAGACCGAGATATCTTGGGATATTATCCCGACCAACTATCCAGCTAATTTGCTACTTCGGTCTAATGAAGACGCAAATTAGCTGGATAGTTTCGATCGGGATAGTTCAAATAGCTGGATATTTGGCAATCTCGAGATAGTGAAGACGGGCCTATTGAGACATGGAATGTGTGGTCAAGGGTATATTGAATTCGTATTTGTTTGTTTGTTTTTGTCTCATTTTGTTTAATTCAAGGCTCTTTTCCAATCCACAGATAATGATGTAACCAGTCAGTAACCCATACTGAAGAGGAAAAGAATTAGATAAATAACTCATAAGATAAGCATTGGCACTCCTAAATCGGCAACAATATTATTTTTGCTTTTCTTTTACTTCCTTCAAGACTTCCTGTAAATTTAATATGTATCATTTTATATACTCCCCAGGGTGCGGAGCATGTGAACTACCATGTGTGGAATAGCAATTGAATCTAATGACAGGCATAATCATAATTGCAATGTAAAGCACTTTTAACTGTATGAACACAGCATTATTAAGCGCTATACAGATGTGACTATCATCATTAAATTATATGTTATAATTGTGTTATTTTTTTTGTGTCTTCTTTTTGTGACTTAATGATTGCCATACTCATAAATTGGTCAGACATGAATATATAAATATTCTGAGATAAAAGTTTCATAATATTTTTTAATTCTACGACTGAAAACTGACGTTGCTAACTGAGACATTTCACATGAGGTATTATATAGTTTGAAACATCACAGGAAATGACTGCATTAATTTGTACACTTTTCTCTATAGATGGAAATATTACTTTGAATGCAGTCTGACTCAAGTCCATTACATTATCATTGTTTGTAAACATTTCACAGCCATGAAATGGTCTTCTTGTGGCTGCAAAATCTGAGTGATGAGGAATTAAGGATTAGCATCAGTGTACATGTATGAGGAACATTGCATATGTACATGTACATCCATTTCTTCCTAATTACTAGAATGAATAATTAATCTTGAAATAAATCCTCACGATTCTTACAAAAAAGACAGCCTATTGTCAACAAGGATTATATGTGTACAGGCTTTTCTGAGGGTACCACTGGTGTCAATCAGCAGAAAAAGCCACAAAGTGTACTTTTACACATAAAAATTACAAGTTATTATGAGGAACACATAACAGTACTACAGTACAGTACATGTACAGTGACCTAGATTAGAATGTTAGATAGATGGCTAACCCATCCATCACCAGGATAATTGCATACCGGTACTAGTATTTGAAAATAAGTTCTACAAACGTCTACCGAAACCAGAAGCTTTTGCACATTTTAATTCTTTAGTGGTCCAGTCTCACAAGAGTTTGAGGCTACAAGTACAAAACAACTAAATCTATTGTATGGAAATCACAACACCAATATGACTGTGGTAAAAAATTTGTGTTACCGGTACTTATATCGCGTATACATGTTTGTACATACATGTATTGTGTATGTCCCACCCCCCCCCCCCCCCCCCTCCACAACAACAAAATTATAATTGACTTTGAAACATACACTGTACAAAGGCAAAGATATAACAGGAAATAATGTTTTTATATTTCATTTTCACTTAAATCATTCCCCTGATGATTAGATTTTATCATTTGTTTGTTACATGTAGCTTGTTTTTTTTTTTTTTTTTTTTTTTTTTTTTTGGGGGGGGGTATCTTTTTTTCTCTTTTGTTCTGTACTGTAACTTACTTTGTTCTGATTGGTCTTATCGGATCATATGTAGGGAGCTTCAGTGTCTGACGTTGGCTTAAGCCACTGGGTTTCTGATGAGCATGCGCGTGTGAGCTCGCATATGTGGCTGAAAACAATCGCTGCCAATTCCTGTTATCTACCTTTTCTTTATTTTTATTTTTTCAGGGGGGGGGGGGGGTCTTTCGTAATATGAAACAAAAACAAAATATACTTCCAGGATTTTACTAAGAACTGAAAATATTTCTGGTCTTCTGGAACAAAGAGTCCTAAAATTGGATTAGCCGAAAAATTATCATGGCATCTTTTCTAGGACTAGATTTTTCAATGGGCACATTGCACCAGAAATATGATGGGGGGGGGGGGGGGGCATAAGCTATGCACTTTGTTTTCAAAAGCTGAAGTTTTCTTATTTAGTTTTTTATGATGATTTTTTGTTTGTATCTTGGTTCTACATGTATATTTTCTGAAGATGACATGTGGAAAAAATTATGATAAATGTCAATAACAACTTTGAACCACAACAAGTACAAGATAATCCCTGATTCCTTAACAACTTTTCCAAGCTACATTTTGTAAACTGGGCCGGGATGAGATGTGTTATGACAGCAAGTGATCGTGCAGACTACAAGACTACACACATGTAACAGATGAATACAAACCTTGATTTTGCGGTTGGCAATGTGAACTGAATTTAACCTTGATTTACAATATTAATAATAGTAAATAAATATGACAACCATTTCTATAACAATTTGGGGGAATTTTGTTGCTCAAAATTGTTGGGACATGTACGAGTCACATTGCACCTAGACTATTTTGTTATGTACGGGGTGCGTAGTTTATGGACCCAGGTATTTTATAACCCCTTGCCGTACATGTAGAATCTACAAGCTTTCAAAAATTTGTTCGCCGAGATTCGGGAGGCCAGACCAAGTCAAGGCCAATTCTAACTCTAACTAGGGTAGAATGCCCAGTATTCGGTCAGTTAAGGGGAAATCACTAATATTTTGAATTCTTACCTCTTTTATATTACAATCTACCTATCAAAAGAAAGGAAAATTATTCCTCTAACAGGATTTTATAGTCACTTAAAATAAAGAATGATGATAAGAAAAATATTTCCGAAAGAAGACGGAGCATTTTTCTGCCCAGAATTCGGTCGCGCTGATTAGAATTCGGTCACGCAATTTGTGCGTGGTATCTCCGTTGCCAAGGAGCGAAGCGTATTTTCGCACTATTTTCACACAATCGCACGATAAAGCACTGATTGTCAATGCGTTGACCGAAAACTGGACGAGCGATACTGCATGGCAAGGGTATCGTATAAATACCTCTTGCACATCGGCAAGTGCGTCATTTGCAAATTCGCTGTGATGGAGCAAACACGGAAGTGATTCTCTTCACACACATACTAAATTCATTGCGACAGCACACGTAGTTGTTTCGCAATAGACTTCTACATGTACATATGGCTATGCATCTTAGCGCATGTGCTAAGAGAACGCGGAAGTGCAGAAAGTTGTGCGACAGCGGACACTGACCAATTTCGAGTTAAGTTGGAGATCTTTCCAGGGCCCTATATCTGATTTAATTTTGAGAGTTAAGAAAAGTTGTTCAGCTGCCTGATTTGTGCAAGTTTCGCGGCTCATTAATTATTTTTTAAATTGTTACAGCTGTTGAAACGGCTGTCTAACCGAATACTGGGAATGGACCGAATACTGGGCGCGCTACGCTAGTCTAACTCTAACTTAGGCTAAGCCAATTACAAAGACAATTTCTTCACAACACAACAACAATAAACTTTTTTACAATGGCAGTGGCAGATATATTTGATAACAAGTCACTTTTGGAAGGACCTTCCCTTCCGCAATGGCTAAGAATTTAATTTTGGTAATTTGGTCACGCATGCACATCAGTCATAATAAAGGCACCCACTTTACAGCACAGAATATCAAGCACATGGGACCAGGCTAACCCTTTTCTACCTGATATAGAAAATTACATTGCATGTTACACGCTAATGCTACCACAAAACAATACAGACAACATGAAAATAATTCACATATTATTCAAAATATCGAAATATAATAATGATTTCAACTCTTACCTTTAGTAGGAGTTCTAAAAGGTGGATTTTGATTGAACTGACTACTGGGAAGCCGGAAATATCATCAGCCCAAGATGTTGATCGTTCACTGCTATCGCGGGTATCGGTAAGAGCGAGCTGGCAAAGTGGTCACGTCAATGCGTATTGATGTTCAGTGCACCCATCCACAAATGGAATAAAATATAATTAAAAGAAAAAGACCAAGACAAAAAGAGCTGCTCTTATTTTTCCTGAAACCGAAAGGACCTTTCCCCTGGATACTCCCTACTTCATTTTAAAATAACCCTAGCTACTTCGGACAACTATTCTATTGGAAAACTACCTCCTGTGATATTCAAGCATCCAAGATGCTATGGCAGATCCACACGTCCAGATAATATTTTTTTTGCTAAGACATTTTTGTTTGTATACAGAAGGTGAGACAGGGACCAACAGAACACCCCTTTCCATCGACAAAATGGAACAAGTGGCTCTATGAGGCCTAGACTAAAATCACTCGTGGGGGGGGGGGCAAACTTAATTAGCCCCCCCCCCCCCCCCCCCCCCCTTCGATCTCCACCTCCCTCCCCCCTCTCTCTCTCTCTCTCTCTCTCTCTGTCTATCTCTCTCTCTCCCTTTCTCTCTCTCTCTCTCTCTCTCTCTCTCTCTCTCTCTCTGTCTATCTCTCTCTCTCCCTTTCTCTCTCTCTCTCTCTCTCTCTCTTTCCCTCTCTTTCTATTTATCTATATCTAACCATCTTTCCATCCAAAGTAATATGTAGTTCAGAGGGCTTTGGAAAAGTGAATATGTGCTGAAAATGTCAAGTGTCTTACCCCCTCTACGATTAAGGTTATATAATTTTCCAATCCTTCGTTTCTTATTTTTGTTGCCCCGCCCCGCACTCTCTTTCTCGAGATTCCGTGGTTTAATTACGACTCACTCTGTCGTGACTTTATTAGCTTTTAAAACATTATTCAAAGATAATTTTGTATTAATTTGTACCAATTTTTTCAAGACAAAATAACTAGCAGAAGAAAAAAAAAACAGTGGATGATGAAAATTGAGAATTGTTTTTGTTTTAATTTGTTTCTCTATAAACGATGCTTTCTCAGTGGTTTGAAACTAAATTCAGTCTCATTAATATTCGTTAGCTAATATATTCAGTTTTTGTGAGGAAAACAAAAAGAAATCACTGCACATACCCCCATATGATTTCGCAAAAGCTCATTATCCAAGATCATCCTGGTCATCACAAAATTACAAAAATATTTACACATTTCGACAGTCTTCGTTTTATTTATCACAACTTTGCTTATTACAACGCACTTCAAGAATTAAGTCACAATCGAAAATTAAAGTACACAATAATTTCACTGTAGACATGATAAATAAGACAGCAAAATCATGAAATTGAGCAGCATTCATAGTTTTTCCGAAAAAAACCCACGAGATTCTTGTAACTACATGTACATCGAATATAAAAAAATAAACATTTTCTGTACAGTGTTATCACTGTAGGATAATGATGGAACTTCTATAACTTTATATGTACAGACATTGGTATAGCCATATGAGTGACCTCCCAATCAGATATTGGGGGAGGCTAAACAAAAGAGAAAGGGGGAATAAGGAGGAGGAAAGAATGAGAAAAGGAGATGCCTGGAACATTGCCCACACCCGCCCTCTAATCAGCCTTGGAATTTGTCATTTCATTTTCTGAGAAAGATAAATGCCCCCCACTCCCCCCCCCCCCCCATTAGGCCTAAAAATAAAATAAAAAGATGTTGTATTGCCCTTTAGGTGCCAAAACATGGGTAAGTCGGTCGGAAATCTTTCTTTCTTTTTTTAACTTTTATCTTTTTTTAATTCCCTCTTTAGGCTTATACTTTTTAGTTTTGAATGCTTTTTTACATTTTTTTTCTTCTAAAAAACGTTTTTTTTTTTAAATTGTTAAAAAGCCGACCGTAGATTTCAGGATTTTGGGGCCGGTTGCGAAGGGTAATACAACATCTTTTTTGGCCTTATTCTAACGCCCCTCAATGGGTTGACTCCTGCTACGCCACTCTATACATGTACAAGAACAATTTTCACCTTCCATTCACAAACTATTTAATTGTTCCTTACTATATCTTTATAATTATTATCACATACAGTAGGGTGATCATACTGCCTGTGCACACAGTCTGCAGATTCTTATCATTTGATCGGTTTTTCTGAATAATTTGTGAAACACATGAGGAAATAGCTGTGACGGTGATCCAAGTAATTTCCATCGCCATATTTTATTTGCATTGCAAAAATATTTGGAATTTAATGTTAATATTTGGTGTAAATATGATCTATAAATACATGATTTAAAAAATGCCAACAAAATGAACAGTTTGACTTTCCTATATATATAATTCGTCCTTGTTTTCACGAAGTGACGGTAGTGAGGAAAATCGTAACGCAAAGTGAATGCAATTTTTTTTTACTACCGTCACTTCGTGAAAACAGCGACGAATTAGCTGAAATGACCTAATTTGTATATTTGATGAATATTCATGATTTTTTTTTTATTTGAAATAAAATATATTTCCATACCTGTCTGATATACATAGGTTTCACTGATGTATCATGTTCGGTTTTGATTTGATTACATTATGCGCATATTAATTAGGCGGATTTAGTTATTTTCACAACTTTTTCATATCTGCAGATTCGCAAAAAAAATGGCAAAAATGACTTATTTTGTTGGCTTCTGTTTTCAAAACGGTAATAGATATTTATATGAATTTTTTTGTTGTATTTTTTACCACAAAGATGATATTTTAGTGTCTGATAATTTAATTTATTATTTGTGTCCAAGAAAGTGATGAATTAAGTTGTCAACTTTGTCGAATTTTGCCATTTTTGCCAATTTGACCATTTCTGGCAGGTTTTTCGGTAATTTTGCGATTTCAAAAAAATGGTATAAAATCACAACGCATTTACCGATTTCAATTCTGTTTTTTGTTCTTTGAAGCTTTCATAAAGCTTGATCATTTGCAATCATCAAATAACATGTGTCTGTTGTACTTATTTTTGGTGTGCTATACCTACATACAGGGCAAGTCCACCCTGTTGATTTTAATAGAAGCAGAAAATTAGAGGAACAGGTCCGTGAGAGTTTTAGCAAATTCCGATTAATAAAAATAATTAAAAAGTTATGAATTGTTGAAGGTACTATCAATCAATCGAATAAAACTTGGCAGCACTGTGACGTATCTCACGAGCTCTTCTCCCATTCGATCTGTACATAAAATTTGGTGAATTTGATGAACTTTCAATTTCTTCGTTATTGATGACGAAATAGATTTATTTCATACAGGAAATTTATGGAAACCTATTCCGATATTTTTAGTACAGAGCAAAATGGGAGAGCAACTCGCAAGATACGCGTCACAGAGATGTAAATTTGTGTTTGATTAATCTCAACTTAAAAAAATCATAACTTTCTTATTTTTAATCGGAATTTGCCCGAGCTTCCACTGACTTGCCCCTCTCATGTTTCTGCTCAGTCTATTAACAACCAACTTAATATCAAGGTGGACTTACCCTTTAATGTCAGATTTGAAGAAATGCTACAAAATAATCATGAGCCATGTGCAGGCCTACCTGATAAAAAATACACTTTAAGACGTCTTAGTCATCTCGTTCGTTGTGAAGCTCGTGTCATAATCTGAATATGGAATGACACGTAATGATTATTTCCTTTTTTTCGTTTTGGTTGTACATTTTCTTTTATCTCTTGTATTACTTTGTTCATATGCGATTTCTTCATTTCTTCATTTTCTGTTTGTTTGCATGTTTGGTTGATTTTTTAATTGTTGGATTTGTGTTACTTTGTCTTAAAATTCAGTCAGACACCCCCCCCCCCCTCCCTCCCCCAATAAAATATGGTCTGACAACGCCCCTACTTAATAAGAAAAGATCATAAATCCTTCCCGCTGTCTGGACACATTTTAATGCATGCGTGACACCCATGTATATTTGTATTGCTCATTGAATCCTTTAATGATATTTACATCCCGCATGGAATCGTTATGATATAATAATAATATGTCTTGTTCACCCAGGGTAGCTTCATCAGTATTCATACTGTTCTCCCTGAGGGCCCTGCAATCATATTATTAATTCACGCATCATCACGGATCGACACATAGTTACGTCCCGTATCAAAGGGGGGATTAATTTTGCACTGAAAGATGTGGTTACCTAGCAACCCCTCCAATCAGCCTCGTGTGTTACTTTCTTCTTGACGTCAACTTGCGAGAAACAGGGGAGCCGTCCTAACATTTTGTATCAAAGGGGAGTTATTGGGATTGGGATTGATGGATAATAATAATAATAATAATAACAATATTTATAAAGCGCAACATATCCATCTCTAGAGATGCTCAAGGCGCATACAAATAATTTAAATTAATACTCAACATACTTAAGATTAAAGAAATATTAAATGTTAACTTGCATTAGATCATATAACTTCATGGTGCCAAGGTACATACCATGTGGCACAGTGTGATTGTTTGTTTTGCATGCATTGTATAAAAAGAACATTGAAATTTAACAATATGCATTGAGCAACAGGTGAGTTTTAAGCCCAGTTTTGAAATTAAAGAGAGTGTTTGCCGTCTGAATAGAGAAAGGTAACTTAGTCCATGCAGTTTGCAGAAATAATTATTATGTCGCCCGAACTAGTGAATAAAAATAGCCCACTGTTTGTCAACATTTGATGGCATACAATGACAAGTTCCACTGTTTTTCAGATTGCTGGCAAGTGTTTTAATAGGGCCTTATTTGCCAACGGGTGCGGGTAGTTAATTAGTCAAATTAAAGAATTCCTTATTTTGTCCCCTTTTCGGGATATACCTCAATACTATCAACATTCCCGCTAGAACTTTCGTATTTTCAAGATTTCATTTCTTAGCTTTTGTCCGTCACCGATACATTTATCAGGGCTTAAGCGCTAAGTGTTCATGATCCCAGTTTCAATACAAAACAACAACATTCGTTTAAGCATTATCATAACTTACATGATATCATATTAACTCATATCATCATGATAACATACAATTCAGAGCACCATATAATTTGAAAATGTACACCTGATGGCTGGTGCATAAGGCTAGAATTTTTACTCAGAAGGTTCAACATAATTTTTTTTTTAAAGAACGTAATAGTATACATGAGATGGAAAAGATAGAACACAACCATTAAGCAGTTAAGGATAGCAGTGAATAATTACCAACTTGTATCGAAAGTGATTCAAATGAAGTGATTTAGAATAATAGAAAAGAAAACCATAGACCAGGCAATATACAGAAAATCGGAGTGAGACATTTTCAGTCTCGTTTGCTGAAATCCAAATTGTCAGCATTAAAAGGAAAATCCACCCTGATATTAAATTGGTTTTAAAAGATGCAGGAAAATGAGAAGAGGTCGTAATGTTTGAGCAAACTCAGATTAAAAATGAGAAAGTTATGAAATGTTGAAGTTGTGATCAATCAAACTCTAATTGGCAACACTGTGACGTATTTGGCGAGGTCCTCTCCAATTTGCTCTGTATCAAATTTCATGAACTTTCATTTTCTTCGTTATTGATGACGAAATAGATTTTTTACATATAGGGGTTGTATAGAAACATTTTTGCAATAATTATATTTAGGGTGCACGTATGATTGGAAATTTTCTGAGGGAAAATAGATATTTCTGATTTTGTTGTAGTATACATAGCAAATGGGAAGGGGCATCGCAAATATTCCCACTGCCACTGCCACTTCATTGAGAAAGAGAGAGAGAGAGAGAGAGAGAGAGAGATAGAGAGAGAGAGAGAGAGAGAGAGAGAGAGAGAGAGAGAGAGAGAGAAGGGGGTGGAAGTAAGGAGAAGGCGGAGAGAAAAGAAGAAAAGAACTTTAGTGAATCATTAACACAAGTTAAATATGGGAGGATGGTGGACAATTTAGTAAGTGAGGCTACGCACTGTATTGATATAATGTGCAGACGATGTTCAACAATTCACGATAGAGACAGCACAGTGAGTCAATTGACTTCGTCCTAAGAGTGGTATACAATTAGCATCCGGGGTCCGGATGTCAAAGTTAGAGATGAATGAAGAAGAGGCCGCTGGGAGATGAAGAAAAGTGAAAATAGAAGCAGAGAGGGAGGGTTCAAAGATAAAAGAGATCGAGGCGAAAAAGATAAAAGCTAAAAATAGACGTTGCGAGCACTTTTTCTCTTAAATTTTTGTTTTTTACGAAAATAATATCTGTTACGATCTAATGGATTTAATATCGAACTTAAACATATTATTATAATACTCCTTTAAATTGCAGTAGGGTATAAATATCATTGGAAATAGCATTATTGTTATCATATTCACGTAATTATATCAAAAGAGTAGTGATCTCGTGCATTTTGTCCAATAATCTGTAATGGCAAAGGACTTCTAAGTTGTGCTTCATTTCAACGTTTCTTCTTTCCAAGGGTGAGTTCTCTGTTGCGAATATGACTAGGAAAAAGTGTTATGACATCAAACACAAGAATTGATATTTCTACCCAAAAAAAAATACGATTACATGTCGTTTTTCTGAAGGTTTATCATTCCGCAGTTTCGTCGGGCCTATATTTCCGAAAATGAAACAGGGTTCATAATTTCAAAGGCTCAAAATTCCGAAAATGACAGTGACCCCTGGAAGTTTTTTTAAAGGAATTATGACTATTCGAAATATCGAATCCTATATCATTTTTAGAATTATGAAGCAACTGGTATGGGAAATTTGTGTTTCAAATCTTGCCTTCGGAAAAAAACAAGTGCTTCCCAGAATTACATTAGCAGTAGACTTTTGACACCGTGCCATTACTAACTGACGTAAGACAACAAGAAAAAAGAACCACATCCTTTAACCCAAGACTATGGGCGTTTCCCTTCATGCGATCCAATATTTTAAAGCACATGCAGAATAACTCTGGCAAACTCTATATAATTTCACTTCCACTTAAATAACTTAAAAACAGTACTTACGAGAGTCCTTTTCAGGACTCCCCAATCCTCCCCCTCTCTCACATGAGGCAACCGCAAGCCTACTGTATAGTACTTAATATGATGCAAGTATAAATTGCCAAAGTTTGGACAATTCACATCTTTGGTTGAAATTTTTAAAACGACATCCGGGCGGATTTTTGCACTGCCAGTATCGCTCAACAGATGTTATATGATATAGGCCTACATAACCGTTTACCGAAAATGATAGTATCATAGGTAGCCTATAATCTAGGCGGAGTGCCGAGCTTTTTTCTTTGCTGCTAGACTAACCTTAAGCAGAACGTCTGATACGGCGAGACTACGAACCGTGAGTATAGGCTATATCATAGGCGAAGCGATGCTAAGTGAAATAAAATGTCGCCATTTTTAAAGCCAGCCCTGATATTTGGAGTTCACGGTGCACTAGAATATAGAAGTTATCAAAACCTTTTGATTCCGTCGACGACTTTAAAACGCAATTCTGTTTAGACATGTCAAAATAGCTCTCCAATGTTAACAGATATGACCTAACATGCCAAAGACAGCTAATGAGCATTCGCACTCTCATACAATATCATGTCTTATATGGTTTTCGTTTCTAGTTTTCTTCTTTCCCTCTTTCATGTTGCAGCAAATATGGACACATGTGGTGATGCGCTCTAATGGCATATTCAAGATCGCGTGATCATGCTGATAAAATAATGTGAAGTTAATGTTCAGGTATCGCGCCAAGGAGCGAACGTACCCATGGTAACGGCTCAGGAATGGCTGAAAGTCGGAAAGTCAGCATGCACCTGAGCACCTCGTTAAAGACAGGATGCTTACTGGCGTATATGAAGGGATTAATGGCACTATTAGCAACAAACATGATTCCTGCGTACCACGGGTAAACCCCAAGGTTGTTAAGGGCCAGGGCAAATCCGTATGGTATGATGCAGAGGAAGAAGAAACAGACAATGTAGAAGAGATTCTTGGTGATATCGATCTCTCTCTTGGTGACTTTGATATTGTGCCGACCCCCTGCAGGTGCGCCTGTTTCCATGGTGTTAACATCGTTGTTGGTATGGTTTAAGCTATGTGCTACCGCTTCGACTTGGTTGACTTTCCCTGACGGACCAGCTCGGCTACCATCAACATGGTTCTTCATGACAGATACATGTAACCGAATAAAAATGTAAATTGTGATGTAAGATGTGGTTATGATGGTGGTTGCGATGAAGATGGTGATGGCAGCAAGGATCTCGTAGATGTGCGCATGCTCATCCGATGTGTCCCACACGCATAATCTGAAGTACGGATCGTAACCGAGTCTTCCGAACCCGACGAGTTGTGGAACTACGAATGCAAAAAGAGGGACGACCCAAGATATCACTGCGTAAAGCAAGTTGCGTTTCTTGGAGAATACCCTGATGTATGTTCTCTTTGAGCGGGTGATGAGAGTGAAACGGTTTATAGCGATGAGAGCTAGAGAGAGGACCCCGCAGGTGAGGGACAGGATGGCCGATCCACCGACCATTGCGCAAAGGCCACTATTCAATGGCCATCCACGCTCACTGAGGATCGCAACGGCTTGGAACGGCAGTCCGAGGCACGTGAGGAAATCGGATAAGCTGAGACTGACGACGAACACGTTGGTCGGTGTCTGAAGTCGTCGCGACATTCCGACGGCGAGGACGACAAGGCTGTTGCCGGTTAACCCGATGCCGCCAATGATGCAGAAGAGGCAAGCCACGGCAGTCCTTTGTGCCTTGTGAGTAGTGGCAGGTTCTGTTGGAGGGAGTTGTGTTGTATCGTTCATAGTGGAGAACCAGGTTATGATTTCAGCTGTAGCCATGGTTGTTCAGCAAATCATTCTGAAATAAAGGACAAAAATGTTTGAACAAAAGTGTTTTTTAATGACTGTCGAAAATGTATGTTATTACATATATGTTTTGATAGAGGAATATGGGGACATTTTTTCTTCTTTGAAGAACAGTGATTATACAGAGGCTTCTTGGTTGCTCTGTTCCACCCTGTAAATGAATTAATGCCTATACTTACTTGTCTACTCATACTAAATTGGGTGCTAATGACTATCATTAACTCACATCCTCCAAATTAAAGTTTTTTTCTCAACTTTCCCGAAATTCATTTACGGTGGAACGATTGTGAAACTGGGCAAGCAAGACACAAAGAACTTCAGAATGATTCCAAAGGCTCATTAAAGTTCTTGAACTACCAAATGCCTTCCTATGTGGAAAATTGTGGTTAATTCACCACCTGAATCCAATCTTCTTTTATACGGTTCCATCTGTCACTCTCATCGAAGCTTTCGTTATTCATTTCATCTCTTTTTATTCAGCGATGATTTGAACCGAATTGCTTGGCCGAACGCTTCAAACAAAAAAGAATTTCCTCTACTTATCGAGTCAGGTCAGTGGAACGCCTTCATTCCTCCCTGGCACAGAAAGTAATCAATCTTCTATCTACCGTCTTTTTAGGTGGGAGGGTGACCTTAATAATTAAAACCTGATCGTTAGGGCATTGCAATAAGTAACTACTGCAAGGCAAATCTCAGTTCTCAGAGGTCAACCTGAAGGAAAGAAATAAAGACAACGGGAGGGTTCATCACTGGGTTCATAATCAGAAGCTTCGTCCATTGTCTGATGTTTGAATATAGGCCTGTTGCATGATTCAGCATTGGCATTAGAGAGACAATGATCCTACATAATAGAGAGAGAGAGAGAGCGAGAGAGAGAGAAAGAGAGGGAGAGAGAGCGACAGAGAGAAAGAGCAAGAGAGAGAGAGAGAGAGAGAGAGGGGGGGGGGGGGAGATATGTTGGTCTAGCGGCACATTCACTGGTCTTGGTCAGCTCTCCGTCTTCGCCTACAAACAAACTGGCTCAGGCGTTCGATACTGAGTAACGTCTTTTGAATGGTGACGCTAAAGATTGGTCCCAGACGTAAATAATCATATCTTATTGCTACACGTCTGTAAAAGCCGATTACACATAATAGTTAATCATTTTATGACCGGAGTGACGAAAAGCGAAGGTTAGTTTTTCTAGTTGACTTGCAGTGTTGTACATGTTTTAGTTTGTTTATACTCCATTCTCTGTCACGGTTATTATTTGCAAACAAATCAATACAAAACATCCTAGTACATTAATGATATAATTGTCTTTTGAATGGCATTTCTTGACAATTCTTATGTATTTTGTCCCACATGACGTTACCGATTACGTCAAAAATGTGTTAGTATGTACCTTATAATGATACCGAGTTTTTTATTTTTTTTATTTATGCGTTTATTAAGAAATCAAATCATAACATATACAAACTTTCCCAAAAAATACAAATGCTGTGTTACAAAAGAAATTAATGACAAATAAAGATATTTACAAACGATTGAGATGATCTGGGGGAAAAAGAAAAAAAAAGGCAGAGTACACGTAATAGAAATAATCAGAATTATAACAACTACAAGTACAAAAGCAAGAACCTCGAGATAGCATTGCATCAGAAACTGAAAATTTCGTTGGGCCCAAAATGAAGAAAAAGGAGTAAAAATAAGCCATCCACAGGTACAATGGAAACTCCAGACCACCAACAGGCTGGAGGAGCAAAGTCGAGGAATGAGACAATCCGCTCTACCCCCCCCCCCCCCTCACACACACACCCTCAACACTCTCATACTAACACTCAAACACACAACCGCCCCTCCCCCCCCCCTCCCCCCCCCTCCCCCCTCCTCCCCCCCCCCCCCCCCCCCATAATGATACCGAGTTGATAACACTGCCACTGGCTCAGATCAAATATAAAGGAAATTAACTTGTGATAATCGATGTTAATATTTTCAATACGTTATTATATTTTGTAGAATATGAAATGGAATAAAATACCTTGGGTTTGGCCGGTTGAGTTGAGTTGAGTTTGAGTTTATTTTATTTATACACGGTAAAAGCCCAAAACAATTCGCAGACTGGTTTCAATCAAGGCCATGTTGATAAAAAGCAACATAATCATGACATATAAAAAAAAAAAGTAATCTAACACTTACAAATTTACAACCATAACACAGCAATATATAGAAAATAAGCTAAAAACACTTAAGTTAATTAAGTTACCACCGTAACACATAATGTGAAAGCAAGAGCAACAGTCGCATAGGACCATAAAGAATAATTGGAGGAAGACGGAGAGAACGTTGTGGAAATTGAGACAGAAACAGGGTAAGTAATATACATATGACAAACATGTAATTTATTAACCCAAAATGAATATCATATGACTATGTCCGCTGGTGACTACGATGAAAACTATGAATTGGAGAGATTATGTATTTATAACAGATATATTTATAACGATGTCAATATGGTGATAGCCATGCAGAACAAACAGTTTTGCCATGATTAGGACTTATTGGATGCACCACGCGCAAACAGAGTTTGCATACAAAGGATTAAATCAAAGTTGACAGACACTTTACATTACTAATAATACTGTCGATCAATTACAGGTCAGATATAGTTCTTGGTGAGGGAAAGAGGGACAGAGAGAAGAAAAAAGAGAGAGAGGGGCATTAAATAGCGTAGGTCCGCGGTAACCCCCCCCCCCCCCATGACGAAATGAAAATAGCAACAACAAAAAAGAAACAATACAAGAAAAGGACAAAGATGATACCACCCCCCCCCCCTTCCACGCCCTCTTTTACCTCCATTTCGTTCTCTGATATGGAAGGAAATACAGTGCCTCCATGACAACGAAGCCCCCTCATTGAGGTAGCTCGGCGTATTGCTAATAACTATATTTACCATCCCACCCATCTTCAAACAACATGAACATGTCACAGGCGATCATAATTATTATGAGAAACGAAGTGTCAGAGCATAAGAATAATTATTGTAATACAATCAAAAATAAATGATAATAATAATGATAATTATAAAAAAAGAATAAGAATGGAAAATAAACTGGCCGAAGTAAAAATGATATTGTACATCCTGACTTCAATTCAATTCAATTTATTTCGCAATATGAAAATCGAAGTATACAAAGTAATAGCAAATTTTAACTATATTTACAAAGGTTATATGCGGGCTTTCCATGAAGGTTGCGAAAAAGCTGTAAAGTTTAATCGCCCATATTTACTTATTTAACATGTTGAACAAATTCAAAGGCATAAACTGTAGCGATGACAGTTTCAAACTATACACTATCATAAATTGTATAGCAGCACCCTGAACTATCAAAAGCTTTTTAACTTCACTCACTAAGCTTTATTTCCGACCTTTTGACAAATGACGGGCTAGAGTATAATTATTGTGGTATATAACTGGGTCGCTGAAAAGCTGTTAATATCTGTGAAATTAGAGTAAGAAAATTGCAATCAAACCACCATCAATAATGAATTCGTTGAAATGTCCAGCTATATTATACGCAGTTTCATGGCTGCCAAATGGTTTCTGGCATTTCCTCGTACCAACACGCATTTAGAATTGATTGGAAGAGGCAAGATTAATTACGAGGAAAGAAAAGGTGGTTAATCATAGAGCGATAAGAAAGAAAATGATATCAAAGCCAAGTAAGACATTGTATTATGAGTTTGGCTGAGCGCTTTTTCTTCATTTCTACGACCATTTTTAATTTCTTTCTCATGGTATTGACTAGGTGCGTGTTGAAGCTAACAAAGCTACAGGGTCACCTTTATAAACGTTTTCAGAATTCAGGTTCAGGATCGAGGGATTGTTGATTCTGATGTTTTTTAGTAATGTTAAGGGGTTAGGATATTCTTCAATTCAATGTACATGCAATGTTTGTTTTCTTCCAGGATTTATGTTTCTTTTCATCGGGTATAACCGAATACCCGATGTAATGTATAATTAGAGACGTAGATAATGATAATAAATAAGTACTTGATAATTATGATAATAATATAACGACGATGCCACGATGGGTTATTTAACGCTGATATCAATACCAAGGAAATGCTCAAGGCGCCTATTATTCAAACTATATACAAAACAACCATAACTTGTATAATCTATCTATTGATCATCAATCAATGACTCAAACTTGCAGTGCATGGCACGAGCGGCTATACTTTTATTCCAGGTACGCCCACGGTCAAGAGAGGTTTTCATCTCTGTGATCATCTTTTTTTTCCAATACATTGCAGCCATTACGGTGGACATTATGCATGAAACCACAACTTATTTGCGCTTAAAAGCCGTCTGGAAATGAATTTGGCAATATTTTCAATATTTATTCAACGATAATCAAATTTATTATTCATATATTTGACCACTGACAAAGCCGGGTTTACATGCCTGAGTTTGCTTGACAAGTGATGTTTATATAGCCAAATCGTGACCTTTTGTATTCTTCTCCGCTTTCTTTTTATTTTCCTCTTCTTTTCTTTCTTCCTCTTTGTCTTCTTCGTTTTCCTTTTCTTCTTTTATTTAATTTATGATTTAGTTTTTTAATGGAAGTGTCTTTCTTCCTCTCTCGTTCGCAACAATTACAACTTAAAACTTAAAACTCAAAGAAACGTATAGTATTAAGCGCTATACAAATGTGATTATAGTTATTATTTAGAAAGATATATAATATCATATTATGATATTTGGGCAACGAGGTGCCCGAATGTCCTATTTGACAGCGTGGTGCCAGAATATATTTTATCTTATAGGCCTATATCTTATATTTCAAAATTACATTTTTACCACGCTCGTTCGCTTTACTCACTTTCAACATTATTTTGAAAACAGGATAATTCTGGGCTACGAGATGACCGATCATATCCTCATATTAGTGTATCGAGGTGACAGAAATGTATATAATTTTTTTTTTAAAGTCATGTATATTGGGTTGCGAGATGCCCGCTATAATACCTGATATGTTACCTGGTGTGTTGATTAAAACTTGTTTTAAACCATATTAAAAATGTCCCTTTTTTTGCTCGTTCGCTCGCATTTTTTAGGGAGGGGGTTGCCCGTACGTGTCTATCATGGCACTTGACGAATGCCAGAGTGATGCAAAAAGCATATTCGTTTGGGGTGAAGCGAAACTTTTTATTTCTTAAAAGCGTGCCGAGATTTTTAAATAAAAAAATGAAAAACTTTGTTCTAATGAATCTTGACTGAATTACGGTCCCAATCCATTCTGAATATATTCAAAGCACGATCGCAAAAAAACATCTAAATATCAACATGAGGCAATTTCAATGTCCTTGTCCATCATCAACTGTGCGACATGATAATAACGCATTCTACGTCATCCAAACATGATTTATACAGGCAATATACTATGGAGTTGATTTCTCAATCCCTTGCCATTGTGCTCTCGTCGCTCTAAGCAACACGTTCTGCCATCTGAAAGGATAAACAGCATAACAACATCTCCTGTAGTTAATTAGCGAGTCAAACCAGGAAGCTCTCCCTGGTCAAACTATAGCGAATATAACCTGTGGCCGAATTAGAGGCGCAACCGGACCGTGCCACCCCCCCCCCCCCCCCCTCCCCTCTCTGAAAACATAATCAGCATACCTACTCTCTAAAAAAAAATCGAGTGATCACGGACGTCACTCCTCTGGAGAGTGAAAATGTAGTGAACATTCACTCTTTTCTTCTTAGAGAGCACTCTAAAATCAATCGATTTTCACTCCTAAACAAGTGATCACGGACGTCACTCCCAAGAAAGTGAAAATAGAGTGAAAATTCACTCTCGCAATCGTACGCGTAGGTACGCCAATTGCATACGCCGTAGGTACGCAGTGCCTATACACCGGGTACGTAACCATATCCATACGCCATCGTACGCCAGCCTACGCATAACCTACACCGAAGCAACAATTTTTGTCCATGAATACGCAGCCCCCCCCCCCCCCGGAAAAAAGGTGTATTTTTACATTTTGTAACGTTAATTTTACCTTTTTTTGGAGATGGTCCCCCCCCCTCCCCCCCCCCCCCCCTGGCGCTCAAGGGGGGGTGCAATTTTTCTAATTTTCGAGGACCAACAAAAAATAGTGCTTACTTCAGTTCCGTGGTCTTCCCCTGGGAAAGTACTTTATTTTGTCCTATATGATCAATGGACATAATATCTAAGAACAAATTTGAGCATTTTCTCACAATTTTGATATAAAGTTGCAAAAATCACTGTATGTAACAGACAGCCATTCTACAATGATGATGTCATAGCTGTTCGTAGGTTAACCAACGCTTCACTAGTGGAGCTAAATTTAAAGAATTAAGTTTATTAGCTAACACTAACCCTTTAAGGAGATATGAGTTGGTCTAGCGGCACATTCACTTGGTCAGCTCACTGTCTTCGCCTTCAATCTGGCTCAGGCGACCACCCCGCTTCGAAACTGAGTCACGTCTTTCGGATGGTGACTTTAAAGGTCGGTCCCCAGACGACAGGCCTACACGTCTATCGATAGGCCTACACGTCTGTAAAAACCCAATTTACACACTAACCCTTAATCTTACCACGGACCTTCTCTAACCCTATAGGTGTTTGGCGTTCATGTATATTGGTGGCGGATTCCAAAGTTAAGCCCATTTTCAATACTATTGTCATGACTGTATACCCCAAAGAAACCATATACGGATTACGTTCAAGTCCATAAACCCTATTGGTGGGGGATTCCAAAGTTGAGCCCATTTTCGATACAATTGTCATAGAAATTATACTCGGATTACGTAATACGTTATCGACATACATCTCAGTAGATGATCAACAAGGCTATTGAAATGACCTTATGTTGATTTGCTGCAGCGTACGTCCTAGGATCCAGACTGAACAAATTAACAACAAAAAATTGGAACATTCTGAAAGATTTATTGCAGTAGGATTTATTCTTTTGATTCATCAATTTTGCTTTGTAATCTACGGCAACAAAACACATTGTTTTAAAATTAAGTACGGAAAATGAATGTACATTTTAAATAAGCAAGGATTGAATTCATACTACTCTCGAGCTTTCGTGGGTTATCCTGTTCAAGCTGACTGAATTTTGATCTGTTATTCTTGTATATAAGTGTATGTTGGAAGCTTGGAGAATAAACAAATCTATAATTCAAACTCCTGTACGAATAGTCCCGTTATCAAAATCTCTAGCAGAGTAAATCAAATGAATTTCGTACCACTTTGGAAACGTTCCCCAAAATATGTAATTAAAATGAATTGATGCAATACAATTCTCTATAGGCTACACAATTATTTTAAAGGCTTATTTTAAAATCCAATAAACTGTTTTTGATAAAGCGGGGCTCGTCATGCTGAGTTACATGCAAAGGCTTAGCTTTTCCATTATTGATATCACTGATCAATCAACTAATTATTTCAATTCTGCTTTTCAATAGCGTTATTTCCTGTTCCATATACCATGACGATTATCATTGATAGTGATTTGATTGGATGGTATGGATTTTGTTGATAATATTACATTTTCGCGAAGGCTGTATTATACTTAGTCTACAAAGTAGTTTAGGGGCACATTGAAATGTTAACGAATTTATTATACAGTGAAATGTAAAAGCGTACGTAATTTAATACCATGGAAGTTATAGCAAATGACGCATGAAATCTATCGGAAAATTAAATGCAAATTTGTTTGTTTCTTTGGCTGTTTTTTCTCTTCCTGGCTTGATTTTTAACTTGTTTGAAATGATTTACGTATGATTTACGTCAACACCTCGCCCTAAAACTCAGAGGCAAATAATTATAAATTCAGCCTCGTAGCGGTTGAGTGGGTAGAACTGCGTATACGGCGGTAATACGTTAAAAGAACTCGATTGTCAATCAATATAGAACGTGTTCTGTCATATTAACATGACAAAACAACAGGATAAACTGATCTAAATTCGTTAGTTTTGTTGGAAATCTGGAACACGGAGACTGGTTCGTGACTCTCATAAACACATATACAATTAAGCCACGGCACGAGGACATTCAATGACAGTATACTTAATATGAATTTTAGTACTCATGTATAGAGAAAGACTGACAAGCTGGCGGAACATGTATGCAGAGCTGAGTTTGAACAGGTTTACTTCAAATATGAAATATGGTGTGATATTTCTCTGTATTGTTACAGTGACAACAAAATTGAAGATAATTATCATTGTATTATTATGAACAGAATATCATGCATTGGTCTGTTTGAAAAGATATCGCTACAAATAAAGGCTATGATTTGCCATTGCTCTGCATTATCATAGTCGGTAATGCCTGTTTTACTGACAGATGGCTAAACATTGGTATCTAGTCAAATTATACACATTTTCGGAGGGGAGGGGAGCGGCGTTGCCATTGGGGTATACCTTTTTACATGGTATGAACGGTTTGCATATTGAATCGCGATACTGAGGAGCTGACATTCTAAAGCGCATAAACACATAAGTACACTAACTCCTGAGTGCAATAGACATCTTGAGGGCCTACCACAGCGGACAGACCGTTATTTTTTTGTAAACTGCCATATCACTAAAATTATAATAATATCATTATGATAAATATTATTTTCTACACTGAATTCATCTTCAGATTTTGTATCATTCATTATCGTTGATTTTTTTTGGAGACGGTGTGGAATTAAATTGGTAATGTAATTGAGTTTTAAAGGGCAATCCAACCCTTGTAATACATTTTTTTTTTATGAAAGCAGCACAATAAGATACGCAGAAAGGCGAAATAAATCGGACCAATAATAAGAAAGTTATGAATGTTTGAAACATGAGATCACTAAGTCTATGTGTCTATATTGGCAGTTTGGTCAGTGTATTGTGACGTCGGCGCGGATAGCTCTATTCATGTCGTTTATTAAAAAAAAAATTGATCTCAGTTTTTCTCCCAAGTGCCTTCTTCCTTGGGGCACTACTCAAAATATAATGGATAGCCCATTATGATAGTTTCTCTAAAGATGATATACCCCCTGAGTCATACAGTTTTGTGAAATTGTCATTTTGGTCATTTTGTGTTGGAACGAATGGGAAAGTTGTCCGCCACTACATCACAAATACTGGATGAACCAATTTGAAGAGCCCATACCTACAGCGACTAAAACTTTCAGACATTTATAACTTTTTCACTTTTTTGTCCGATTTCATTCAAACTTTCAGCAGTCTCCTTCTTTGATTTTCTGCTTTCTTCTAGAGGAATTTGTCATCAAGGGTGTGTCTCCCTTTAAAGGGATCTCTTGAATAATTCTAAACGAAACGGAGTAACATACCCAGGGATGTCATCTCACATCGCTTTGTATCCAGTGCATGTAAAAGGCTGTAATAAACACCATTATAATTGGTATCTGTAGGGATATCAAACCATATCATTGCAGACAATCCCCATTAATCCCTTTCAAATTATGCATGGTTGCTATGGCAATAACTGTCGTCCGAAAGCTCATTACTAATTGTTTTGTATTTTACGATGGGAGTGACTTTATTCCTTAAGGCCTAATAGGAATTACAAGACATGGTCGTACTTCCGATTAATTATTCTAATCCCATTTTACGCGATGGAACTTTTTCTCAAATAGATGGCATTTCCATATCCCTCTCCTCATCCCGATTAATATGATATCATGATTCCTTTATCTATATCTTTTTCTAGTTTGACGTAATATTCAAGATTGTGTCTTTCACCATGCTTGGTAGAACGGAATGAATTATTTGTTTTCTGTCAGCGATCGAGCGAAACAAGCGAGGAAAGAAGTGGTATGTTTACTTTGACAGTCAGGGCTGATGCATTATAGCCACTGACAGCATTTATACACGGAATTTGTGTTTGGGTTAGTGTTTGTTTCTTTGGTGTTTAGGTTATTTGTTTGTTTGTATGTTTTCGTTTGTTTGTCTGTTCTAAAATAGTCTGTGACGGCCCCATCAAATCTTTTATGGGTCCGGATAAGGCCTTTAGCCCGGCTGGGCTTTGGCGTAAGTACCGGAGCAGCTATTTAGGCGTGACACTCGATCGCTCCTGCTGTGACATGTCGAAGTAAGATTTTTCTTTTTTGGATCAGGAATAATATCATAGATCGAGACAAGATATTTCTTCCTAATCTAATCAGACAAATTTACACATGCCAGGCGGCTGCGTAGTCAGTTCTTTTACACTTTCATAATAATATCGAGTGGGTCTAAACCCTGTCCATCGAATGTGCTGACGAATTGAATTGGAGCATGTAACACGTCTACAGCCCTTGAGACCAACAGCAAACGAGACCGATGGTCTAAGAGCCTGACAACACACTAGACCCACAAGGGCAATCACAACCAATGAGTGCATGGTGAATAAATAAAGACCGACATTGTCACTTCGGGGGCCGTTTGAAAAAGTTATGTGAGGGTATACGGGACCGACATCCAACGAGATTGTCGGTATCATGCTGGGTGATATGACAAATTTATATTTTTGTTATAGACCAACATTGTTAGTCTCGTGGGCTGTCGGTCCACCTTGGTATCCCTATTAAAATACTACGTCTACACTTGCCAACAGATTCTTTCCCTAATCAGTGCGCTGACAAAATGTCTAACTATGGTTCCAAGACACCTACCCCCTGGACATCCACCCCCGGATAACCACCCCCAGTCGACTACCTCCTAGGACAACTAACCCCGGACAACTACCCCCAGTCAACTACCCCCGGACAACTACCCCCTGGACAACTACCTCCTAGGACAACTACCCCGGACAACTTCCCCCAGACAACTACCCCCAGACAACTACCCCCAGACAACTACCCCCTAGGACAACTACCCCCGGACAACTACCCCCAGGAAAATAAAATTCACATTGTCTAGGGGGATTTGTCCGGGGGGTAATTGTCCTAGGGGAAGTTGTCTGGGGGTACTTGTCCGGGGGTATAGTTGTCCTGGAGGGTAGTCGTCCTAGAGGGTGGTTGCCTTAGGGGTAGTTGTCCTAGGGGGTAGTTGACTGGTGGTGGTTATCCGGGGGTGGATGTCCAGGGTGTAGGTGTCCGGATACGCTGACTATCTATTGGTGGAATTTTCCCCGCCCACATCTCTCCTATCCAGGGTACACAACGTTGACGCAGCGAATCAACATCGTCGATGGATCAAAATGAAAATCTTCAGGGAGCGAAATGCATTATATTTGTGCATTAGATTTGTTTGCAAAGTCATACGGGGATTAGTGGGGCTTCGATAAATAGTACGGAAATTGCATGATCGACAACCCTGGTAAAACGTTGATATGTCTTACATTCAACTAAATAAAACGTAATCGCGAATGACAGATAATTACGCTTTTAACCCCTCTTAACGGGTACTAATGCAGTTTTGATTACTTTATTTATTTGTAAGCAGTGGATATAGCTAGAAGTTCAATTGCAAGCTAAAAGCCTGGTTTTATATGGGGTCATTTGAAAAGAAGTAGGCTAAAATTTTAAAGAGGTTTCAGAGTAAAATGGTAGAATAGATGATTGCCATTCCATTAGCACGATCGAAGAAAATGTCAATGTTATATAACTATGTGATTATTATCGAAACAATTCCTGAAGGAGCATATCAAAATGATGCCACATTTTGGGGAATGACACTTATTAACTTTTGTGACTTAAGTATTCCTCCATCTATCACGAAATGTGGGAATAAGTAGCTGTAAGGTTTTACCATTACAAGATATTCTGCATTACACGTATCAAGCAGAGGGTTTGGCATGGGCCGCAGTACACCCCCCACCCCCCTGTTTGAAGGTCCAAAAGTAAAATCAATCAAACTAAGAGAAACATACTAGTTTAAGTAAAGGCTACAGACAGCATGAAAGTTGCGTTATTTCAGTTTAGGAGAGAACTTGCACGCTGTATATTGTTCTGGGGATTTAAAAGGTAAATTTTGGATA
>JAVYIG010005485.1:0-135982 GCA_035222895.1 Strongylocentrotus droebachiensis
CTAGGCTCAATTCTTTGAAGGAGATATTTGTTGAGCTAAAAACGCTCAATGAAGACTCCATTGATGATGAGGTTATTGAGGCAATGGATGAATCTTCTATTCTGTTCGTAATATCTTATCGGATATTGATAAGGTATCCAACATGTCTTCTTCTAGACAACCATCAATTCGGTTGGCGCACTCAACACAATCACGACTCTCGAGGACATCTTCCAGATCGTCACGACGAGTTGCAGTCGCAGCAGAAGCCGCTGCATTACAAGAAGAGCTTATGTTCACAGTTTTCACGGCACTGTTCATCACTGTTACTTTGTTTTGACAATCGTTAAGTCAAATAAAGACATTCGTCACCAGAAAATGAACATCCGTTTCAACGTTGAGTTATTTTGATCCTGCGGCAGCAACAGTGGGACAAATGACTCCCAAAACTGCTTAAAATCACTATTTTACAGGAGATTGTCCAAAATGCTAGAGATATCAAAAGTAATAAATCACTTAAAATAGATCTTTTTTATTAATTAAAGAGTCACTTGTAAAATTGGTTAACATTGGATAAATAGGTGAGCATTTTTGTAAGTTTTATCTAAATTTCAACATTTTTTTCTTGTCAAAATGACACCTATTTGTAAATTGTAGAAATATGTTTTTATATCTTCTGTACACACTAGTTAATTTCTCTGAAGTATTTTCAACAATCTGTAAACAGGAATTGCCTGGTATAAGTTTATTACACTAAGATTTATTTTATTTTCCAATATAATATGTGATTATGACTGCCAGACGCGTATACGCGGGGGGGGGGGGTAGTTTGGGTTAACCCCCCCCCCCCCTCCCCTTGAGTTTTTTTTATGTGTATGTTTTTTGTAAAAAAAAAAAAATATATATGCCAATGGCTGACCTAATAAAGGTGACCAACGGAACAAAATGTCAAATTTTGTCCTCCCCCCCCCCACTAGCTGCACCGTCGCACCCACACCACATCCAAACTTATAACCAGTGATGGTAACTTTGTCAATTACCATCAATTGCTATTTTGACTACAAGTCAAAGTCGATCAAATCAAGGTTTCCATGAAAGGGGCTGAGCCTTCCCATAATCTGCTAATCTGCTCAGCCCCCGCACTTTCAAATTCCAAAACCGCTCGCGGTCTAGATCCTACGTGAGTACGATAACTAAAATAATGTAAACAATCCGCGCCACGCCTGGATGTTGAAGGAACCGGGATTATCAACCAAGCACAATATCGCAACTGATATTCGACCCAAACAAAATCATCCCTCAGGTATAACCATGTCGCGCGATTATTAGCTGAGAAAATAACACACACCCTCAACCCTGCAACGCTAAACCGGAGACATGTCCTTTGCATACTGTATCATTTTCTCGTATTTTCGGGGGTCGATCTGTTTGGGATCTGTGTAAGGGAGGACGAGATCGTGATCGAAGAATAACAAATATTTAAAAACGGATAGAATCTGGACTAGAAGCCGACTAGAAATTCGATCTTACTATCATTTATCCGTGTATTTGGAGATATCTAACCGATATAATTAACGCCCTTCTGATTTTAACTGGTGTGGGTAGTGGAGGGGCTCTTGGAGGGGGCGCAAATGTAAACCCACAATTGAGAAAAAGTGGAGAACAGGAAGATTATAAATTATAAATGAAAACTATGTGCCCCCGAAACGCGGGACAAATTGCATTAGAAATTAATCTTTTAAAGCCTCTCCTAAATTTGTTGGGATCCGAAAATTTGATGGCAAAATATCATAATGATGTGAAAGAAGATGTCATTTAACACACGCATCTGCAAGGATTTTTTTAATAAATGTCCTTGAAAACAAAATATTGATGAATGAATACAAAATCCTATTTGGGCTTTCTGCGTATACAACAGAAAACTAAAATGTTGTATTCTTTCATCAAGTATTTGCCTTAAAATGTTATAATCTAGAAAACCCTTGCAGAAGTGTGTGTTAAATGACATCCTCTTTCGAATCTTTATTTGAGACTCCTAATACTTTAGAGGGGCTTTAAGGGTTCAAGGATTTCCCCCTTCTATAAACTTGGTCCATTTTGCTCCCGGTTCACATAATCATGTTGGTCCAGGATGACGTCATTTTACTTTCCGAAATAGCTAGGTTGCTTGTAAAAAGCGTTTTTAGGGGGTTCAAAATTGAAAAGAAAAGAAAATGTTATTTGCTTTGCTTTTTCCTTGGCATTTCAGATATACCAGGCTCTTGTTAAACGCCCCCCCCCCCCCCATTGAATATAAACGATAAATCCGCACTTGATCAATGACAATAATAATATGAATATTTATATAGCGTCGATATACCCACCTGGCTCTGACGCTCATGGCGCTGTATACGTCGTAGTTGTTGTTGTTGTTTAATTTAGGCAATTCATGCAGTTTATGACGATCATTATCGCCGAATACTATAAAGTTTTTTTGTTTAAATTCAAATTTACGTATTATCATCTTCTTCTTCCGGTTGTAGCCGAGCCGCCAAAGTAACTAGCGCTCAAGCATTATATCAGGTACCCATTTACACCTGGGTGCCAAAGGAGTAGGACAATAGTGCTGAGGCGGGAATCGAACCTCGTACCATTGTGATCTGCAGTCGGGTGACTTATCCCCTAGTAGACGAAGCGATGAAAACGTTAACAATTCTTTTCTGCTAAAAGTGCATAATAATGAAAAAATTGGGACAATAAGAGGAGGAAAAAGGGAAAAATGTGAGACTCTGACAGAAAATAAACCAGAGAAGAAATTGGAGATACACTGTTAAAAAAATTCTCCATAAAAATACAGAAAAGTGCCTGCAGCAGAGTCTCGAGAACTCCTGTAATTTTACAGAACTTTGTTATCACAATTCACAAGTCATCAGTTTTTTAACAGCAAATATGGAGGTGATAAATACAAATTTTCTGTTTTTTATATATATATTTTTCCAGAACTCTAGAGAACTCCAGTTTTTTTTACACCATATTTGTAACCATAATTTAAAGCTGATCTGTTTAATAACATACAATCTGTAAGTGATTATAACATTTCATTTTTGTAAAAAAAAAAGACAGAAAAGTGTCTGATTCAGGGTTTACAGGAATCCTTTAGCTTTGCCACATTTTTCTTTTCACAATTTACAATTCATCTGTTTTTTAGCCGCAAATCTGCATATGATAAATGAAATTTATTCTTAAAAAAACAGAAAGATAACTTGCCGAACTACAAGGAACTCCTGTAATTTTGCAGCAGATCTACTATCAAAATTTACAGCTCATCTTTTTAATAACAAGCCATCTGTGATACATGAAATTTATCTTTAAAATAAAGACAGAGGAGTGCCTGAATCAAGGTTTACAGGAGTGCTTTAATTTGACTACATATTTCTCTTCAAAATCTACAGTCCATCTGTTTTGAAACAGAAAATCGGCATGTAAAAAAAAAATGAATAAAAAATAAACAAAAATAAAAAATAGAAAAATTATAACGGAATGAAAAAATAATAAAAAGGGCAGGGTGCTTGCAGAAGTCTCGAGAAATTCTGTAATTTTATAGCATGATTCATAATTTACAGCCAATCTGTTTTATAACATTTGTGTGTAATAAATGAAATTTCTCATGAAATTATTTAAATTATATCCTATAGAAATCCTACAAACATGTTCATGAAAAATCTGTAAGACCTTAATGCTAGAGTGTGTATGTACAAGTTACCATCAAAACACACACTAAAAAAATAAATCTTGTGACTGCTGCAGGCACCTGCTTTAATTTTACAGATACACAAGTCAGTCAAACAAACAACTGCAACATTTTGTAGTTTTTCAAGGGTTTATTTATCATTACCAATTACAAACATGTAAATACTGATCTGCAAGGAGCTTAATCAACAGTAAAACAATAAAAGCAAACTTCAGTAAGTAGCAAATATATCAAATGTAACAAAAACTATATGGCCTAACAAACAACTGCAACATTTTGTAGTTTTAAAAGGGTTCATTTATCATTACCAATTACAAACATGTAAATACTGATCTGCAAGGAGCTTAATCAACAAGAAAACAATAAAAGCAAACTTCAGTGAGTAACAAAGATATAAAATGTAACAAAAAACTATATAGCCTACGGGGTGCCCCCCCCCCCCCCATGATATGAAATCGTAAAGAGTCATGTTTAACCGAGGTATATCATTTATTGCTAATTCATGATCGACATGCCACCACTTCTGGCGCAGGTGAAATTTTATTTCCTCTCTCTCTCAAAAAAAAAAGGGCCTCCTGTATAGACAAGCATGACATTCATGCTATAAACCTGATAAAATTTATACCAAATAAAAGAGGAAGATACTCTTTTAGGACATACCACAGTCTTTGAAGAATAACATACATTAGAGATTATATAGATTTTTGAAAGTGGACTTTTTTTTTCTGACTCACCCTGTATAGATGCCTAAAGAAAAGGGCACCTGCATTCTTCATTCCTTTACAAAGATTATTTTGGCTCAAACCAATAATGAAAACCTTTAAAATCTGGAGGCATAGAACCTACTGCAACACATGACTTGTATGTGATTGGCATATTTAAACACATACAAAACATAATTTAACACATTTCTAAAAAAATAAATGATTGGCATGATCAGATATCATATTGCAAATAGTGTGAAGTGCAGAAAAATACAAATCACAGTCCAAGGATCATAACATGTCGCTCTTCTGGTTGGGTAGAAGAGAAGCCTTCCAATCAACCATCTAAACCAAATTCTAACGGGATCCCTAAGACCACTTTGAGGTGCTCTTTCAGATGTGCTATAACAATGCTAAAACTGTGCCGGGGGGGGGGGGGGGTCTATTTCAAACATGTCCATTGTAACATAGAAAATGTAAACAAAATGCACACTAAATCTAACCTGATGATATTTTGATGCAATTCTGCTCGATTTGAGGGTCACACACTCAATGGTCGGAATTCACAAAGGAAGTTTAAGTTTAGACCATGGTTTATGCAGATTTTGTGTATGATTAGCTGACAAAGATCCAGTATAAATGCACGCTTTTGGCAAAGTACTAGAAATTCATGATTTTTGCCATGGTTTAAAGCTATGGTTTAAAATCATAGCAACAAGCATGAATTGAGCGCCCATACAGCGTGCCTTCATATTGGACCTTTCTCAGCATACACGCTAAATTAAGCGCAAATTATACACAAAATCTACATAGACCATGATTTAACCCCCCACAGAGTTTAAAGGAGAATGAAAGTCAGACATTTACATGATTTCAGTGAATGGAGAATACCAATGAGACTTAACAGTAAAAGTTTGAGCAAATTTGGATAATCCTTTTTTGGGTTATGGATTTTTGAAGTTTTAAAAAATCCTTATTATGGACTTCCTTAAGTTGGCAATTCCGCTAGAATTTGTGATGTCATTGTGCTCAACTCTCCATTGGTTATGTACAGAGAGTTTCACAACATTTTATTTTTATAAAATATTAAAAGGGCAATTGTATTGATTCTTTCAGACATACTGCAGAATTGATGTAGCCATGTCATACAAAAACAAAATACACTGGCGGAAATATTATTTTTGATGAAAATTAGAAAAAAGTGAAACTCTCTGTACATAACCAATGGAGAGTTGAGCACAATGACATCACAAATTCTGGCGAAGTTGCCAACTTAAGGAAGTCCATAATAAGGATTTTCTAAAACTTCAAAAATACATAACTCGAAAACGGATTATCCAAATTTGCTCAAACTTTTACTGTTAAGTCTTGTTGTTCTTCTCCATTCACTGAAATCATGTGACTGTCTAACTTTTATTCTCCTTTAAGCCTCCTTTGTGAGTTCGGGCCAAGAATATCAAATTAATATGGCCATCAGTTCTCATGATTGAAGATGGCATAATGTACATTATTTTCCTAAACAGCATACAAATGTCTATTTTTGTTCTCAAAATACCCACTTGCCTCAATGAAAAATATGTACATGTTTCCAATAAAAGATGAAGATGATGTACATAGCATAGCTGCCAACCTTTGAAAACACAAATTAGTACATACTCAGCACCTCAAAAATTTGTATTTTTCAACCGATCCTCTTCTCAACTATTTCAAAATGTAATATTGTTGTATCGCAGTGCGAGTGCGAGTCGCTTGCGATTTGCTAGCAACTGCTTACAAAGTAAAGACTTTTTTGCTTTAAATTTGTTCTGTCAACATTATATTAAATTTAATATACATGTATGAATATAAGAACAATGCAGGTCCATGACAATTCATTTCAAGTACATAGCTAAGAGAGAGACATGGGTTGTTCTTATATCCATATAAGTACCTTGGACTACAAACTTTTTACAGATCTGCCAACCTCTGGGAATGAAAATTGTATTCTTTGGTCCCCAAAACTGATGTGCACTGCTCTTGCAGATGAAAAAAAAACAACAACATTGAAACACAGGTATAAACACAGTGGTTTTAACAACATGATTAAAGACATTGGATCACATTGCTATGATTGGGAGAAAACAAATTACTTGAAAGTTGAAGTTACCTGAAATACACATTCATCCAATTACCAATACTTATGTAAGTTTTATGAAATAGAGACATATAGAGATGATTTTTCTATACGATTTAACAAAAAACACCAAAAAACGAAAAAATCTTACTGGTTGGCAGCTCTGACATAGGTTTTCACACAAAACACAACTGAAATATTAAAAGGGAAACTAGCCATCTAAACTTGCATTGATAATGTACGTTCAAAACTGCCCACCAACGAGCCAAATGTAGCCAAAGTTGTGTGATATTGGAACACACATTGAGAGTTTGTACTGGTTTTGGTCAAGGAACATAGGAAAGAAATTATGTAAACCAACTATACTAAAAACAACCTTCAAAAGAACAAATATATATCAAATGATAGAGGAATACATATATAGGACCTAGTGAGGCTTTCTTCTCTCATGCCTATACAAATTAAAGTAAAATACAAGTAACATAGCAAACTGATCTGATAATCTATTGGCTTGTTTATCAAAAGCTTTTTTACCATCTTTTCTTCATGCATCATATCCTATTTAAAAAAATCTGCCAGTCACTTTTGGTCCATAAGATAAGCAATTTGCAGGTTGAAAGAGTAACATATGATTAATAACTTTCAAAACACTTCTATTTGCAAGCAGTTAAATCAGTTGCTATAGACTAATTCCCCACAGACCATCCATTTAAGATTTCATTCAGCCTGGTCTTTTTTACAGCTCACCAAGTTTTGCCAAAGTGTTATAAAGCAAAAACTACTATGAACATGTTGTGATTTTGATGTCAGTTACTAAAGTTACTAAATGTATTTTTTTGCTACCCAGGGGGTCCCTACAGATGGCCCGCACTGGGACCATCTGCGGGGACCCCTGGGTAGCAAAAAAAATTTCCTCGCAAGTCACCAAAGCCTAATGTGACAGGGCCTTAAGGAAATGTTGCTCTTACCAATGGTATTAATAAGTTGATCTGTGTGCTATCAGAAGTGTGTCAGGCATTGTTCATGGGACACCCTGTATACATAGTTGAAGAAAATCAACATTCAGGTTCGCTTTCAGGAAGGCTGGCGAAAGAATCAGTTCTTCTACTGAAGGGACTGGTAGTGGCTGGACGTCAGGCTCTGGGGATAAAAGCCAGTACATCCCGGTGAATTGGCCACAAGTCTTTAGTTCATTTTGAAGCCAGTTGCGGTCATCATTGGTAATACTCCTCGTAAGAGGGTTATAGTCCTTTGGTGGCGGGTACATCTCATCAACAGATTTAACGGTTGCTGGTCCCTTCTTCTTACGCCACTGGCATTCAACGTCTGTCCTGCTGATGTTGTGGATGCCAAAGATGATGAGGGTTGCTGCGTGGCTGCACTTCCCAGATAACAATACGGCGTTGGGCCAACGTCGGCCACGGTCGGCAGGGTCGCAGTCGGCAAGCCAACGTTGGCTAATCGTTGGGCCATCGTCGCCATTTTTTACTGATAAATGGTGGCTATTGGTTGGCTATTCGACTTTGGGCCAATGTTGGCTGAACGTTGGTCCAATGTCGCCATTTTCAATGATAAATGGTGGCTTTTGGTTGGCTATTAGACGTTGGGCCAATGTTGGCTGAACGTTGGTCCATTGTCGCCATTTTCACTGATAAATGGTGGCTATTGGTTGGCTATTCGACGTTGGGCCAATGTTGGCTGAACGTTGGTCCATTGTCGCCATTTTTACTGATAAATGGTGGCTTTTGGTTGGCAAATCGACGTTGGGCCAATGTTGGCTGAACGTTGGTCCATCGTCTCAATTATCACTGATTAATGTTGGCTATTGGTTGGATTTTCGATTTGGGCCAATGTTGGCTGAACGTTGGTCTATCGTCTCAATTATTAATGATAAATGTTGGCTTTTGGTTGGCTATTCGACGTTGGGCTAACGTTGGCTCATTGTCGCCATTTTCACTGGTAAATGGTGGCTTTGGGTTGGCTATATCGAAGTTGGGCCAATGTTGGCTGAACGTTGGTCAATCGTCTCAATTATCACTGATAAATGTTGGCTATTGGTTGGCTATTCGACGTTGGGCCAACTATGTTGGCTGAACGTTGATTCATTGTCTCAATTATTACTGATTAATGTTGGCTTTTGGTTGGCTATTCGACGTTGGGCTAACGTTGGTTCAATGTTGGTCCATTGTCGCCATTTTCACTAATAAATGGTGGCTATTGGTTTGCTATTCGACGTTGGGCCAATGTTGGCTGAACGTTGGTCCATCGTCTCAATTATTACTGATAAATGTTGGCTTTTGGTTGGCTATTCGACGTTGGGCTATTAACGTTGGGCTATTAACGTTGGCTCAATGTTGATCCAGGGATGTGTTAGTTTAAAGCCCTGGTTGATCCATCGTTTCAAATTTTACTGAGAAATGGTGGATGTTGGCTATACGCGACGTTGGGCCAACCTTGGCTAAACGTTGGTCCATCGTCTCCATCTTTACTGATAAATAGTGCATGCTGGTTGGCTATATGACGTTGGGCCAACGTAACAAATTCGACCTAGTACCTACATCCGGGTAAAAAAAATTGCATGCGTGCGCATGCCCATGTGCTCATGCAACGTCAGCCATATCCTTTCCATTTGTCTGGATCAGTTGCCGGGGCCGAGGAGTACCTACACTGCATGGTAAATGATTGATTTTCTTTCTCTTTCAACGTTATTTTTGTGAGCATGTTGCGTGAAACTGATAAATTGTATAGTGTGAGAACTCCCTGTCACATAAAGCGTGGGAAATAGCATGAGAAATTGTTAAAGTAATCATTGATAATTCCCTGTGAAAGTGAGTACGAGTGCACTGCTCGGCGTACGCTTAGCATGCACACCCACTGCGTGCAATTGAAGTGTGAGTGATGGCTATGATGGCTATGATGGGGGCCGAAGTGTCGGCATCAAATGCATTGAGTGTTTGCCGTGATGAATGTTGATATGTTCCTGACTTAGAATTAGACCTAGGGCTAGGTGATGCATTGATGCACCATGTTACAGCGTCCGTGACAGTGATGATGTTCATCCCAATATGCATGATATGCAATATCGACCGTGAATCAAATGATTGTGAATCTGTTGGTGTTACCAGTGTTGAAGGTGCTGATGCATTGTTTAAAAGACCAATTGAATCAAATACTGATCTTGATATATAGAGCTGAATGGGCTGTGAATTCCGATATCCCGCTAGTACATGTTTATAGCCTCCTGAATTCTTTCAGGGAGTGTGCCAATTAAGTCTGCCAAAATATGCAAGAACTTTGTATCAACACATTTGGTGGATTGTGAGAGTGATGTGAGAGGTAGCTGGTGGGAATTACCATCATTTTGGCATTTGCAATCATTTAAAGTCGCAATTGGTCAAGAACCACAATTTAATCGAATAGTAAATAGGAAAACTATTGGGGGCGGGGGTAACACTGATCCCATAATTTTCATTCACAAATTGTATTATTGCTGCATTTTCATTATCATTTTCAAATCAGTTTTTATTATTTATGCACATGTTTATTAAATTGCTATAATTTGAACTAAAGGTAAATATTCTAATTATTTATTTTTACATTCTGACGTTTTTTATTAATACATTCAAATCTATATAGCTCTTCCAAATCCCAATACTTTTTTTTCCTATAATCCCATTCTGAAATTTAAATATTAAATCCTGCATTTCATATCGTCAACTTCACAACAAATTCCAGATTCCTCTACCCGTCCAGATCCAGCTACCCCTACATCGATCATCCAGAAAAGCATCAACAGCACCAAGGACCCCTTCGACATCGACCCCATCAACCTCCAGAACACTGTCGACCCCAACGACCCCATTGACCTCAACATTCAGAAATATGGGTATGTCATTTGGCATTTTATTCATTTTGTATTTAGTTGTACATCTAGACAGGATAGTTAATGCACTTCTTAGTATTCGTTATAGTTGTGCGCTGCACACAAAGTACAAATGTACTGGATTAATGTACGTTTGTGTATGACATAGCTGCTGACGGATGCAAGTATCTTTTTCCTGATTATATTGAGAAATTGCATTGTGATCACTTACAAAACTATTCAACAACATCAAATCATGAAATACTGCTTATAGCAGTATTTTGGGGGAAACAATTCTGAATGCAGGGTGCCACAAAAAACAAAACACAGTCAATTGATTTGTTTCTTGTATAAGCAACTAACGATATAGCTTTGTGTTTTTGTTTCTACTTTTAAACCTCTCTCAAGTATTGGGAGCTTCACATTTCACTTCAATTTTATAATGATGTGAAAGAGGATGCCACTCTTCTTCAAACATTCTTCAAAATAAGAAAGAATACAAACTCACTAACTTAGGGTTTTGTGTTGTATGCAGAAAACGCAAATTGTGTATTCTTTCATCCATATTCTACTTCAAACACATTAGTTAGGGCAATATTCTATTTGCAGAAGTGCCCGGGTGTTAATGACATCCTCTTTCACATCATACCATTTAAGTGAGATTGTGCCATATATTCTTTGGCTAATTTTGGGATCCAACACTTAAGAGGGGCTTTAAACTGTTATCAATCAAGCATCTCAACACTGAGCAAGCATTCTATCCATGAAATTTCATCAAAATTAGGGAGGATGTGCCACTCAGGACTACTTCCCTTACTATGCCGTACTATTGGATTAATATCTGTACTATTTCAAGGTGATGTTTCCATGATCTGCTTTTAAATCTTGTTTGGTTTCTTTCTTCTTCTTTTTTTTACCGCAGATGCCGAAATTGTACCACCACAAGCTAGACAAGATTTTGATTCCGTCTAACCCATTCTTTAAAGGTCGACTGCCTTAGGAAATTTAAACTTTTATGTCTTGTATCAAGACCCCTTTTAAGCAACATAATAACAATTGTTTCATGAATAATGCCTCCTTATGTTTTACAAATTTTTGAAAACCTCTCCAAGTTGCTCGTCTAATGGTGGACCCCGCCCCTTAAAATTCTCAGAGTTCCTCGGAATGAGTTCCTCGGAATGATTGACCAAAGGATTAGTGATGTTATATCAAGAACGATCTCCGCTTAGGCAAGCTACGGTGCTTGCTAGCCAGCTCTGCAGGCATATGTTTTGTACACAAACATAAACAATAACTTTTTTTTATTAAATAGTGTGCTATGCATCTTTACTTGTTATTTGTTGTGGTGAAATTTCACTATTGGCCCAATTTTAAAAAGAGAGCTATACCATGAGCCGAAGAAGGTCGTAATTAATTTGAATGCCTGTATAATGTGTCAACTAAATGCATGCTATAAAGAATTTCAAAGGTAAGACAAAAATATTTCATATATCTAAGTGACTGAATGTTTTTTTGTGCTACCTTCTTCTCAATTTAAAGAAATATTGAAAGTGGTATATTAGAGTGAAGAAACTTGTATTTTCCCTTTACAAGCTCTGCTCTTTCTTATTTTCTCTTTCAAATTTCCTCTCGTTATATAAACATTTAGCAATTGCTTTACTTCACACATTCAAGCAATGTAGCCTATCCCTCCTGAAAAAACAGTTTGTAGATGTGTTAACAATAGATATAGCGACGAAATGTATCAGCATCTCTGAAATGCCTAAGCAACAAAAATGTTGGCAATTTCTCTGAATTTTATTTTTTATTTTTTATGGAAAATTGTTTACATTAAATGCCTTGTTCTTGGTATGCAAATGGTGGACACTTTATTAATTTCTTTATATTTTTGTGCTGTACATATGTAGAGGAATCTTGTCATAAGCAATCGTATTCGTCTGCCAGAAAGTTTGTTTTGTTTTACTCGGGAAGTTGTGAGGATTGTTTATTATATTCGTACAATGAATTTCAGTATGTTATGTTACGTGTAAGCGACACTTCATTTTATAACAGCTCCTATCGTCCTAGCATTCATTGATAGTAGGCCTATATTGTGACACAGTGAGATACCTTGAACTTGAAACTATGTTTACATGTTTTTTTAATTCAAACGAAAATACCAAAGAAAGATGTACAATAATTGTATTCACATTTACAACAGTTTGTTTATTACACATAAAATAAAGTATGTTTTATCACAAAATCAGTTTATTTTCCTTGTTCTTTTTTTTTTGGAGGGAGGGGGATGTATTCAGAGCAAATTCTAAGAAGCAAGATGGTGAACTTTTCATTAAAATTGGACAAATAAGTTGTTATCAAGTTTTGATAGTGATTAAAATGTACCAGATAATAGACATGACGAAATTAAAATAACATGTCCCTCTTGCTGCAATATTGTTATTATACATATGTTCCAGAGGGATGTAAGTCGTGTTCTATAATGAACTTATCTCAATTTCAGTCTAATTTTGATGAAATTGTTACTATTTCATTTTGTGGATTTTGCTCTGTTTATTTATTTGATCCAATCTTAATTACCTGGCTTTTCCTTGTCACGTTGTGATGCATGTGTTTGAATGATTGTACATGTCCGATGAAGTATGATCTTTGACGATGTTTTTATGAACGGACGACTGATGTTGGTGTGAATATGTTGTTGAGTTGGTGTTGGTAATTCAGAAGGATGTTGGCATGAACTGGAAAGGGGAGGTACAACGTCGGCACATGGTGGGATAGGGGTTGGCATAACGTTGCTTTTACGTCGGCAAATGGTGGAGAAAAGGTTGGCATAACGTTGGTCTAGCATCGGCACATGGTGGAGGAGGGGTCGGCACTTGGTGGGAAAAGGGTTGGCATTATGTTAGGACAACGTCGGGGAGACGTCGGCACATGGTGGAAAAGGGGTTTGGCATTACCTTGGTCCTACGTCGGTAGATGGTGGGATAGGGGTTGACATGACGTTGGTCATACGTCGGGGGGACGTTGGCCCGATGTAGGCTTAATGTCATTTCGTCGCTGTCGAGCCAACGTTGGCCCGCCGGCAAGAAAGCCGTTGGCCCAACATCATATTGGCGACGATGGACCAACGTAACAGCCCACGACGTCGGCACATGGTGGGATAGGGGTTGGCATAACGTTGGTCCAATGTCGGAACTACGTCGGTACATGGTGGGATAGGGGCTGGCATAACGTTGGTCGTACGTCGGCACATAGTTAAAAAAGGGTTGGGATGACGTTGGTCCAATGTCGGAAAGACGTCGGCATACGGTGGAAAAGAGGTTGGCATAACGTTGGTTCAATGTCGGGAGGACATCGGCACATGGTCGGATAGGGGTTGGCATAACGTTGGCCCGATGTTGGCTTAATATCATTTTGTCACTGTCGGGCCAACGTTGGCCCGCCGGCAAGAAAGCCGTCGGCCCAACATCATGTTGGCGACGTTGGACCAACGTAACAGCTTACGTTGGCCCCACGTTGGCGTAACGTCGTATTGTTATCTGGGTTGTAGTGACCACGCGGACAGTCGCACCTTGACGAGGTAATGCTCTTCTCACCCAGCTGTACCTACAAATTAATTTGAGAAATAAAAAAAGAGAAAACCAATTAGAATATAATAACAAAATAGCACTGAAAATGCCAATTAAAGTCATAAAGTTATTTAAAAAATAATGTTAATTCATTGTGTAATCCATCCATGTAAGTAATTATTATATAGAATTTTTAAACAATAAAATACAGAACATATTCATAATATATGTTTTCACTGAAAACAAAACAAAAATGGGTAAAGCACACTGGAGCTGGCCATCGTGTATGAGGCTGTAATTTGTCTTTAGTTACGTTAGCTCTGATTCTGAATCTGAAGTGAAGGCAACTGGCTTTCGACCTTGACTATTTTCCTTCATTTTTTAAAGGATATGATCATATGGATGGAGTAAATGATAATCATGTTCAATGAGTTAGTATTCAAACCGAGAAATAAATCACGGAGTTCATGTCACAAACTTTGCAAAGCCTAGTTCAATTTCAAACCCCCGACAGTCGTTGAATTTACTGTGCACAAACACAAATATGCGCGAGTGGGACTACAGACAGTAGTCCCACTCGCGCATATTTGTGTTTGTGCATGTGAAGACATGACATTTTTTCGTGAACTACAAAACTCACCACAACGTTGTAACTTTTGTCTTTCATGCTGGCTCTAACAACTCCACGTAGTTCACCTGGAAAATAATCAAATTTCTCTACATGGTCTGATTTGTAGTGGTTTTCCCCTCGTTGCAGTGATTTCGGCTCGTCTGAAAAAAAAGATGCTAAGGCTGTTATCGAAATGGCGTCCATATTTGCTAATGCAAAGTCAATGCAAAAAGTCGCACGCGCGATGTCGGGCGGTTCAGCCACGCATAGCAACCTTTTGTGTAGAGCCAGTCAAGCGGTCGTCTGGGGGCAGTGACGTCACGGCTTCGGTACTCTATAGCTGGCGCTGGCCCGGCGCGCGCATATATGGGCGCGAACGAAGTGCACGCATGCATGTTACACGCTATCGCTAACGGTAACAAAAAAGTTGGCGGCAAGAAAAAAGAAAAGAAAAAAAAATAAAATAAAAAAACAGAAATCTGAATAAGATATGAAAGCACTAATAAAACTTCCTGTTAGAAAAAAGAAAAAAAGAATAGAAAAGAAGAAAAAGAAGAAGATTAAGAAGATGCAGAAAAATTACGGTACCGGTATAGTTACAGTTTCAGTTCGTGGGAGTTCGTGTTGTTTTTATGGCATAAAAAAAAAAGATTTCTGAGAGGTCTACATGAACTTTGAAGTATATATATAATTATGCCTAGCCTACTAAAATTTAGGCCTATATAAAGCATAACCTCTGATAAAAGCAGACTAATTTCCGGTAAAAACGAAATCTTCTTTCCCTTTTAAATGTGCCCGAATTCGGCAGCTTGAGTCAATAACAGAAAGGTTTTGTATTTTTACCGCAAATTATTTTACGTTGTTGAGTTTAAGGCATTAAAAGGCAGTTAAGGTCTTTTTTTTTTTAAATTGAAAAGGGTATTTTGTAGAACATTAAATATCTATAGGGGATCTGAATGTCCTTGAAAAAAAACCCTCATCAACTTCTTTTTTAGATTTCTGTCAAATTGCAGTGAAATTCAGCTATTAATTTTACAGAATTGTTTACGGTATTTTCCTCTATAAATTCTGTCTTTTTTATTCATTAAACTAAATGAGATTGCTTTGAATAAATCGACACTTTGTAGAATTAAAAGCAAAATCTGCTTAAAAACATAGGCCTACGAATTTCCATAAAGAAAAAAACAATCCTTTTTTTAGAGAGGGAGAGAGATCCGTCCTTTTCACAGCAGAAAATGTCAAGTAACATTAATTATCAGAGTGGTTCTGTATTATTGTTTCCTGTATTTTTTTTATTCATTAAAACATGAGGTTTACTTTGAATAAAAAGACACTCCATTTATTTACATGGGATCTTCTTTTTAGAGATCTGTTAAATTGCAGAAAGTTTCTAGTTTACATTTTTACAGAATGAATCTGTATTTTAATTTCTGTAGATTCTTTCTTTTTATTCATTAAAACATGAGGTTTACTTTGAAAAAAAAAAACGCTCTGTAGAATCATAATAAATCTGCATATTGGATCTGAAAGCATACAGAATTCCTATTAAAAAAAAACATCTCCCTTTCTTATAGAAATCTGTCCTGTTAAATTGCAGAAAATTCCAGTTACATCAATTTACAGAATGGTTCTGTATTTTTGTTTTCTGTAATTTCTTTTTTATTATCCGTTAAAAAATGAAGTTTTCTTAATAAAAAAAGAACATTCCGTAGAATTGTAAAAAATCTGTATATGGGATCTGAAATCACGCAAATTGCCTGTAAAAAAACAAAATCTTCATTTTTTCTAGACATTTGTCCTGTTAAATTACAGAAAATTTGCTGTTACAACACTTTAAAGAATGGTTCTGTATTTTTTTCTCTGTAAAATCTACTGTTTTTTTTAACAGTGTAGAGAGAGAGAGAGAGAGAAAGAATACGATAGACGGTGAGAGAAACACAGTGAAATGGGAAAAATGAATAAATAGAAGTCGGTCATATACACACATGTCTTTCAGTGCTGATATTATGATAACCAAACAATAAGTGCCATGCGGGACAGCTTTGGATTTTTCCCTACTGCATTTTTCCTTTGTCAAGATTATCACAAATTTTCGATATTGTTAACATTATTATATTTGTGCATGGCAGCATTACATTACATGACTGTAGCTTTCGGGACTGAAAGAAGACACGTTATGCTTTATGCAGTAGACCATTACTAATTTATGTCAAAAAATGTTGTATTCTTTCATCAAATATTTGCCTTAAAATGTTATAATCTAGAAAACCCTTGCAGAAGTGTGTGTTAAATGACATCCTCTTTCGAATCTTTATTTGAGACTCCTAATACTTTAGAGGGGCTTTAAGGGTTCAAGGATTTCCCCCTTCTATAAACTTGGTCCATTTTGCTCCCGGTTCACATAATCATGTTGGTCCAGGATGACGTCATTTTACTTTACGAAATAGCTAGGTTGCTTGTAAAAAGCGTTTTTAGGGGGTTCAAAATTGAAAAGAAAAGAAAATGTTATTTGCTTTGCTTTTTCCTTGGCATTTCAGATATACCAGGCTCTTGTTAAACGCCCCCCCCCCCCCCACCCCCGAATATAAACGATAAATCCGCACTTGATCAATGACAATACGTCGGTATACCCACCAGACTCTGACGCTGATGGCGCTGTATACGTTGTCGTTGTTGTTGTTGTTGTTTAATTTAGGCAATTCATGCAGTTTATGACGATTATCGCCGAATACTATAAAGTTTTTGTGTTTAAATTCAAATTGACGTATTATGATCTTCTTCTTCCGGTTGTAGCCGAGCCGCCAAAGTAACTAGCGCTCAAGCATTATCAGGTACCCATTTACACCTGGGTGGGGAACTTGGACAAAATTAATTAAATTAATGTAAATTCTTGCCAAAGGAGTAGGACAATATATTGTCCTATATTGTCCTATATTGTCCTATATTGTCCTATATTATCACTATAGTGCTGAGGCGGGAATCAAACCTCGTACCATGTGATCTGCAGTCGGGTGACTTATCCACTAGTAGACGAAGCGATGAAAACGTTAACAATTCTTTTCTGCTAAAAGTGCATAATAATGAAAAAAATTGGGAAAATAAGAGGAGGAAAAAAGGGGAAAATGTGAGACTCTGACAGAAAATAAACTAAGAGAAGAAATTGGAGATAGAGAGAGAGAGAGAATACGATAGACGGAGAAAGAAACACAGTGAAATGGAAAAAATGGATAAATAGAACTAGGTCATTACACACCAGCCTTCAAGTGCAATATGCTAACCAAACAATAGTTGCCAAGCGGGACAGCTTTGGATTTTTCCCTACTGCATTTTTCCTTTGTCAAGATTATCACAAATTTTCGATATTGTTAACATTATTATAATTTGTGCATGGCAGCATTACATGTAGCTTTCGGGACTGAAAGAAGACACGTTATGCTTTATGCGTGTGTGTGTGTGTAATTGGGTTTTTATACAGACGTGTATCAATCACGTCTGGGGACCGACCTTTAACGTCACCATCCGAAAGACGTGACTCAGTTTCGAACCTGCGTCCTCGGCTGAATCAGTTTGTAACTTCCACATTTTAGCTGGATTACAGGCGCACGCCACAACGCCTAGTCGTATAGACCATTACTAAGTTATGTCAATTTCTAAAAGTAAACAATCGATTGGGGCTCATTACGAACCTATAATTATACGCATTATGATAACAATATTCTATGAACATAATTAAATGTCCTTGTGTTTCATTGCACAGGCTCACAATGTACCAGGCTACGCTCCTTTTGCATGGAGGCTTGGCAGTTTCTGTTGAAACTACGTTTATATTTGTCCATGTATGTTTTAATGTCTACTCTCCTGCTCCTGCTCTGCAACTCTACTCAACTTTCCAACTCAATCCAGTCTTCTACTCAAACCTCTCTTCCTGCACTTTCTGGTTTACAGTCCTTTTCAGGACTATACTCACTTCCGAAGGATACTTTTCCTTCCAACCTCCACTTTCTCGCCTTTCCATTTCACTTCTATTTTCTATCCACTTTCCTTAGTCATTCTAGGACTTTACACATGGTGTACCGTAAACCTCTACCGCGATGACTTTATTATGTATTTAGAACTGAACCAGTTCTGTTTAAATTAAGTTTAAATTTCTCCATGTTTAATTTAATGTATGCTGATTTCATTATGTATTCAGAATTGAAAGTGAAAATAAAATGACAAAAAGAGAAGAAAATCATGATTTATGTGGTAGTGGTGGTGGTTAAAAGGGTGGCATAGAATCGAATTGAATTATTACATTTGTATTTATTGCATTAAATCTACAATTGCAGCCTATGTAGGGTCGAATGTCATGCAGGAGGATTTATAATGTGAGATACACGCACATTATGAAAACCTATTCATACTAAAAACATGTATAGTGATAATTTGATTAAATATGAAGTTCGTATAGTGGCAAGGTAAAGGAAAATGATTGGAAAGTGAAAAGGGATAGAAGCGATAGAGTGGATGGAATAGGTGAGCAACATAACATGGAAACAAAAATTATGTTGAAACAATAATCTAGATGAAAAGATAAATAATAATTTATACTGTATATTATATACATGTATATATAAACTTATCAAGATTTGCTGCTCGGTTGACCAAAAAATAAACAAGTGAGGAAGAAATACTGAAATAACCGTAGGAAATACACTGTATATAGGCGAATTTTCGGATTTATTAAAGCCTTTGTTAAGTAATCACATACACAAACACACACATACAAAAAACACCAAAATCATAACTTTCGTATTTTTTTGGTCCGATTTCATTCAAACTTTTTCCCGATTTTCTGCTTTCCTCTTTAGTAGTTTGCTTTCAAAGATGGATTTCCCCTTTAAAGGTATTACAAAGTTTTGGGAAATTTTGAAAATGGGTGGATAGTGAATCTTTACAATTTTGATATATTTGGATGCTCCTGTGGATGTATTAAAAGCACTAGAAATTTTAGCCCCTAAAACACTTCTGCTTTTGAGAAAAATTGAATATAAAGATTTACCGGTGCTCCCGGTAAATTTTGATAAATTTCAAAAAGCTCCTACGGCCGTACAATGGTAGCTGCGACCATGAAAATCTCAGAATATGTAGTTGTGGTATATAGTTTCAGAACGGGAATATCTAATCGGTCGATTTTAGTCAATAAACATTGTTTTATGGCTTAATTAATATCTTGACCTTGAGAGGGAGCTATTCAACATAAAGTGTGTATTATTTACAATTTCATAACTTTAGAGTCGATTTCGACCGCGACAACGATCACTGAATATTGTAAGATCGCATATGCTTCCAATATGTTCATTTGAACCAAATTCATGACCCCATACCAAAACTTTGTAATACCTTTAAGCTTATAATGATTCGTCTATTTGGGGCTAGAAAGGCGTTAAATGTATTGATATACTGATATACTGTAGGCCTAGCCCCCGCCCCCCCCCCTCCCCCCCCCCCCCCCCCCCCACTCAGAGGTCGGAATGACCGCATGCGTGTTGCCAAAATGACCGGTAAAGGGGTACTTTTCGTGCGACAGAGTCCGGCCCGAGAATTGTAAAAAAGGGGTGTATTTGACTTTTCACCGGGAGATTTCTTTAAAAAGGGGGTGTTTTTCCTATTTTCTCTCATCTCTTTGGACTCATGAGAAATTATTCCGAATTTAGGGGGGGGGGTACATTGAGCATTTTTCCTGATTTAGGGGGGTCTCTAAGGCAGGAAAAGCTCGCGAAAAGCCCGCGAAAGGGGCGTTCGGAAATGTTGGCAGTCCTCAGATAGGGGGTGCTTTCAAAAAGAGGGAACGAGCATATGCGTACCCTAAATAACACTGAGTGGGGGGGGGGGGGGCCTAGCCCTTCCTGCCTTGAACAGACGGGGGTTCCGATTGTAACTGATATGGATAGTGTGATGGGGGCATTGGTCTTTCTCTCTGAAAATGCATTAAAAAGAAGGACAAATAAAGAGGAAAAATAAAAGGAGAGAGAATTTTAGACTTTGGCAGAGAAAAGAAAACAAGAGAATAAATCTGAAAGAGAGAGATCGAGGGTGAACAAATACAGAGAGGGGAACAAAGTGAAATGGAAAAAATTAAATAAACAAAACTCCGTTATTAAACACACATCTCTTTCAGTGCACCATTGTAACCGCATAATAGGTTCCAAGCGGGGCAGTCTTTTTTTTCTCCCTATTTCATTTTTTATTTGTCATAAATGTTTGGCATTTTGTTAACATGTTATGTTTGTGCATTTGAAAAAAGGAAACACTTTATGTTTACATAATTATAAGGAGGTTGTTCTTTGCCGAGTAGATCATTTATTTTTTTATATATAAAAGTAATCAATTAACTTAGTTCAATATAAACCTATATCCGTTAAACATTAATCTTGAGCTCTGGTATATGGGCATCGTACGTCGAATAAACATGGCTATAATTCATTCTTGATTCTTTATCCTGCAGTATAGATTGATTTTTTGAGCTAGTAAATAAAAAAATAGCTAACAAAAAATTGGCAGGAAATCATCTTCAATAAAAACCTCTCATTTACACATAGTGACCTGTAATTGAGGGAGATCAATTAATAATTGTATAATTATAAATTCATACTGATTACACACAAACCATTTTGGAGCAGCGAGGCTTTCCGATTGACAATTTCGTTTTTTTTTTTATATTTGTGTAATGTACAGCCATTTCAGCTCTTTCTTCGGACAATAAATTGACCCCAATTTTTAGGGTTCTTCTAACACCCCATCCAGACGGAAATTGTTGTCATCTTTTTAATGTTTTGTAATGCTAGTCATAATTACTTCCAACTGAAAAAGTTTAGTGCATGGGATAGATTGGGAGAAGTCGATCCAAATTCGGGGTCGTGTTGTTGTGTTATATATATATATTTTTTTCTTTTTCTATAAGTATTATTATCATTATGGGGAGGGGGGGGGGGGTGATAAACCCGGGCTCCGTCTTGATCCAAATCAATCGTAAATCCTACAATCAATCGCATATTGCAGTCTCTTATCTTTTAACAACGTATAAGAGAGGGCCCCAATATCTAAGGCAGACAGTTTTGTCAATGAGTTAGATGGTTGAAGAACTTTGAGGGATCAAATCTTATTAATAGAATTGGGTGACTGTTTCGGGACAGGCTCTCAAATTAAAGGGAATTCATGTTAAAAAGAAAGAAAAAAAATCCCTATTATGTTGATCGAGAGGTGGAGATTTTTTGTTCTTTCAAGTAGCTTTGTCACCGCCCCGGTTTTAGTCAGGGTCGAACTAAATGTAGGGCGAGTCGCCTGTGGGCGGCCGTCTAGGCCCCGGCCTCCCATCCGATCCGATCCGATCCTCCCTAGCCTGAGTACTATACAGCGCGCGCAGCCAGTTAGCATCTCTCTGCATCATATAGCGAAAGCTGAAACTGAACGACTGATAACATAACTTGTATTCACTGTATTTTCATTTGCCACGAACTGACGCACCAATCAATTGAAATGTCTGGTAAGATATATGTGTTAGTTATTAGTTTCTTATGTATTTATTTTTTCTTTCTCTCTGAAAAGCAAGTTATTACCCCGTGAAAGAGATAAACGTTTTGCAGATTTGTGGAATGGATGGTAGTTTAGCAAGCGCACTCAGTTTTTCCTTCCTCACTTTCCGAATTTATGAATGAGTTCATCCTCCTGAGTCCTGTGTCTTCTTTTATTTCTCTTGTTTAGTTAGTTTAAAAGAGTCTCACTAGTTATATACGATGGAACTTTTGTTGATGAAATTTGTGTCTGAATCATGTGTATGTGGGGGAAATGGCTGGTTTTTGTTGGACTAGGAATCGGCAGATTTACCAAAACTGTATCCATCTCGATGCTCCCATTGCATGCATACATGTACGCAGAAACGGGTGCGGCCTTCCGCTTAGCCCTAGCTACGCCTCGGTACAGCGATGTATTATTGTAAGGCCTATCGCCAATGCATTTCTGGCAGTCAGTGAAATTCTCAGATCGAAGTGAAAGTGAAACTCTAAGATTGAAGTAAAATTGTAGTGTAGACTTTAGATTCATGATTTCACCACAGGTATAAAACAATACACAGTTCTATTGTTTCAAATAAATAAGTAGATCTAGATCTAGTAATCATCTAGGAAAACTTGCCAGGTTTGAATAAAAATGAAATCTGTTTGTTGTTGTTTACTTTTACTTTTAGTTTTAGACCTTAGTTTTTGTGGCTTGTCATTCATTTATGAATTTATGAATTCATTCATTCATTTATGAATATTTACGCTAAAAAGATATCTGTATAATACACAGACAAGTCAGTAGTCTCTTTCTAGAAAGAAATAGAATAGATTAGTGCTGTAATATAGTCAAACGTTTAACCGTCCGGTATCCGACCGCCCATGGCGGATTCCGTTTTCAATTGGACGGTTTCGTTTTCCCTTTTTTTTTTTTTTTTTTTTTTTTTTTTTTTTAATATTTTTTTTTTTTTTTTTTTTAGAGTTTCGATTTATTCCCCTCCACCTGGCACTATGCCTGGCAATGTCTCCCAGCTCAGTTATCTGTGTGTTGACTCATCACTCTGAAACTAGAACAACACTTCAATAATTCAATTTGTCTGTCATCTTGGTTTGAAAGAAATCTTTGTAATAGATCTCAATATGTATTTTATAATAATAATTCATCCTTCTTTTACACACCGCGTATACCACAAGGCTCTATCCTAAGTTCTCTACTGTTTTTAATATACATTAATGATCTCACACATTCTTCTAAAAACAACATTTTTACTATTTGTGACAAGTTTACAAGCACAAATCGGCGCCTTCAAATGTATCTCGCAGTTAAATGAAAGTCCTTCCCGCAAAAAAAAAAAAAAAAAGAAGATTTTTAAAAAAAAATTTTATTTATTTTTTTATTTTTTTTAAATCGTTTAACCGAAAACCGTCCGGTTTTGACTGGCGGTTAAACGGAATTGGAGATATCCGTGATGTTACAGCACTAGAATAGATTATACTCTAGTTTAGGCCTACTCTATAGACTAGGCAGGCTAGGCCTAGTACTCAATTCATAATCATAGATGTAGAGTCTAGTAAATCACAGTACATTTTTAGTCTTGAATTAATATTTGTAATAGTTTCTTTGTTTTCTATGTTCTGGATGAATATTGTTTAGTCTAAGTCAGACTCTAACTTAAAGGGATTCTGGATTTAGCTCATGATGCAATGATAATTATAAACCTTTAGGTCAGTCAGGAACCCCATGACTTTTACAAGCCGATCGCCTGTCTGATTATCAAGATATTTATGATTGAAATTACAAATTTTGAGAACCGTTCGCCTGACGGTTTTCATAACACTACAGTCTATTGGGGAAAACGAGTATGGTAAAACCGGTCACTCAAAGATTTTTACTTTTTTGAAGCACTTCTTGATCATTTTGAAGCGCAATTTTTTTTAGGGCTTCAATATTACACCATATCACAGACACTGATAACACGTAGGGCCGTGTATCTCAGATTTAACATTGTTAAACGATCCCTTTAATGCAAATGGGAGAGTGATTTTAAAATCTAATTTCACCTTGTGTCACTATCAGTATCACCATATTAACGGGGAATTTTTTAATGGGAATACAAATGTACAACACATATATATATATTGAAACTTCATGTACAGTAGATACAAAGTATGAACTGATGATATGTACATTAAATCTCAGGGGGATTTTAAGTGGTCGTTATGGACAAGTGGTCGTTACAGACAGGTGGTCTTTAACACATGTTTGACAGTATAAGAAAATATATTCTTTGAATAATGTTGATATTTGATTGTTTATTCAGCCCCTTACCCAGACAAGGCTCAAGAGGCTGTGTACCCTCCCCAGCAGCTGGGTGGCTACCCCCCTCAACAGAACCCTGGCTACCCCCCTCAGCAGAACCCTGGCTACCCTCCCCAGCAGCAAGGGTACCCCGCCCAGGGCCAGGCCCAGTACACCGGTCAACAAACGGTCATTGTTGGGGTAAGTTGTCAACTCTTCACTACCCTCACCTTCAAGTCTTTTTCCTTGATCACTCTAATAAGTGTAAGCCTTGTATCGTTTCACAAAACCGTCGTAAAGTCACCGACATCCCCCATTTAAACATGAATTGGTTGCAGTATACACATTTCAGTGGGATGTCTGTGAACTTGTACTCTTGTACTTATGACAATTTTGTGAAGCGCTACCCTGTTGTAAGACCAAGTATGATGGGAAGTGGGGGAGGGTAGGCAGGGGGGGGGGGGGGGGGTCTGGCCGCTTATCAAAAAATAAAGCCTTCACATTTGTCTGTAGATTTACGACAAAGTATGCATCAATTAGCACTAACCATCATGAATATTTGCCCTCTGTTTTTATTGTCTTACAGTTACATGTACATCTTCTTAAAAGAATCCTGGAATATTACATACAATTTTCTTCAAATGTCTGTTTTAAATCAACTGTCAAGACGCACAATGTCCTACCCCCTTCCAAGTCATTCATTGATAATTTTCTTTCTCTTTTTCTTCCGTTAAAAATCTAACATACTGTATAAAAGTATATTCCAGCTTACTTTTTTCACCTTGCAATTAGTGTCAAAATAGAGTCTTTGCATTTAATAATGGAGTGCTTTGTCATTTGTTATGTTGACAGAGTCTAATCCCACTTGGATTCAGTGCAAGCCTGATTCTACGTGCTTAATTATGCTTGCAGTATCTAGTCTACACCCTACATGAACTCAACAAGACCTTTTATTGTTCACTGAGAATTTAAATGACAATGTTGAAATCACTTTGTAGATTTGATATTTGAAGCTCATATTTTGAAGACAGAGCCACATGGAATCGTTACATCAAGAGCAAAACATGTTACATGTATATGGTCATTGGTACACTTTAAAGGGATCGGGTAACTTCGTCTCAGATTCTGAAACAAAATCCTGGATTGAGCTCATGCTTCAATGATAATTATAAACCTTTAGGTCAGTCAGGAACCCCATGACTTTTACAAGCCGATCGCCTGTCTGATTATCAAGATATTTATGATTGGAAATAGACATGTCACAAACCATTTTCCCAACAAAAGGTTTTTATAATACTACAGGCTAATGGGGAAAATAAGTAAGGTAAAACCGGTCACTCATAGATTTTTACTATTTTGAAGCACTTCATGATCATTTTGAAGGGCTTTTTTTTTAGGGCTTTAATATTACATCATATCACAGGTCTACACGGATAACATGTAGAGCCATGAATATTAGAAACATTGGAAACATTGTTAAACAATACCTTTAACAAACCTAATGTATGCCTTTTGCCTTCAGGATGCGTATTGTAAGCGTCATGGGCGTAGATCTGTAATTGATACCTATTGTTCAGGGGGGATGTCGGGATGATCTATTCATTCATCCCCCCTGAACAATAGGTATTACGTAAGGATTGACGCCCATGGTAAGCGTATGGGATGGTGCATGTATTCAGGAACTAGAGGAAATAATTGTTGGGAGTCCCTTTTCCTCTTCAAAGTCAAAAAAGTTAGATGGTTTCCTGCACTATTTCCTGCCAGGAAATATATTGTGTAGTAGTTGGAAAGAGATTTATCATAAGCTTTGAAGAGTAGGTTGACCTTTTAAAAGGGAATGTGATGATTGATTGCTGCAAGTTTTTAGGGATATCCAATTCTTATAGAAAACAACTCTTGTTATAAAGCTGAAAAATCAGAGAAACAGACTGCTGAGTGTTTGATCAAAATCAGACCCCTAAAAGTTTAATCACTAAACGTATGGGCTCTTCAAATTGGCTGAATCGGTAATGTCACTATGGCGAAGCGAAGGACAAATTTCCCATTTGTTCCAAAACGCAAAATGACTAATATGTCAATTTTTTTTAAATCTATTACACAGTGAGCATCCTTACTTTTTAGAGAAACTTGATAATATGCTATCCACATTACATTTTGAGAAGCAACCCAAGGGAAAAGGGCCTCAAGGTCAAAATCAGAAATTGATGACATTTCTGATTTTCTGTACAGACAAATGGGAGAGTTATCCGCGACTACTTGTTCATTTATTTCCAGTATTACCATATCGGCAATCTGGCTGTAGTGATATCATGTATTTCATACACTAATAACGTTCTTATTATTGGTCCAATCTATTTCCAATTTTCGTCATTCTGTTTGTCACATTTTTCCTTTAGCTGTCAGACAAATGAAATTATTACAAATGTTGGATTGCCTTTTAACTTAGAATTTAGACAATCATTGAATTGCTGCCAAGGGATTAATCATGCAGGACATGTTTGTCAATAGAAATTGTGGATTTTGCACAAATGGTTAGATATCAATCTGGTTGATTTTCTCTCCTAGCATAGGTCCTTCTTTGTGTTTTCTTTCATGACTTTGCAATACCCTGGTCTTTCTCAAAATCTCTGTTAACTTTTAATCGCCCCCTCCCCTCTCTCTCTCTTTCTCTATGTCTCCCCCTCCCTCTTCTTTCTCTGTTAATTTTCATCAACCCCTTTCTCTATCTCTGTCTCTCTCTAAATGTATGTCTGTGTATCCCTCCCTCTCCTTTGAGTTCTTTCTCTGTTAACTTTTACTCACCACCCCCTTTCTCTCTCTCTCTCTCTCTCTCTCTCTCTTTTTCTTTCTCTCTATCTCTCCCTCCTTTTTAATTAAAAAAAAAAAAAAATCTTATGAAACCCCCTTTCTCTTTCTATCTCTCTTTTCCTCTCTTTCCTTTTTTTTTTTTATATGTATGTGTCTGTCTTTCAACTCTTTTTTAGTCTCGGCATACACTACATGTACATGGACACTTCATAGGCCTTTTGGAAAGGAGAATTAAACAGGGTGGCCCTGAAAAGTGAAACCCAAGTTTACGGGTGAATTACTCGACAAAACCAAATCATTTTGTGGTTCATTTAATCATGACTGGATAGGTTATTAATCTAACAATGTCATCAAAAAGTCACATGTGATCAATTTTGACACAGTCTACACTGGTGGCAGTGTGCCAGTGCTGTCATAATTCCACTTGTCCAAAATATGTGGATGCCTGCTTTGTTTGGTTCATTTTGTTTTTGAAAAGTTTAATAGTGAAAGATGAAAAGATTTTTAAATCGTGTGTAGTTCCAAAAATGAATCGTCCCAAATTAATTTCTTTTTCTTTAAAAACAATAATGAACTATAAAATGAGAGAGCCATTCACTTATTTCGGAAGATCGGGTTTCCGAAACTGCTACTTCAGACTAAATATATCTTTAATAAAAAATTGTCATGTGTGATTTATTGATCATATGTACTGCCATATGTAATAAGAGAATGCAAGTAATGCTTGCATTTCCATAATTTGATTTAAAAAAAAATTGTTTTCACTGGCTGCCTACCTACTATATACATGTAGCAATAAACAGAGTTGACAAGAGACTTAACTCTGTTTCGTTGATGATCAGCCATGCACAAAGAAGACGAAAGACCCTATAGTGAGGGATATGAAAATTACAAAAAAATACATGGGGGCTCAGGGCGAATTTGCCCCCCAAATGCCCAAAAGAGGCCCCAAAAATCAGAAAAGAGCCCCCTTAAATTTGCATAGAGTTCAATGCAAAACAAATTTTAGAGTGTTATTTTTATGCAGGCAAGCTTAAAAAGTAGCCCCCGAAAAATAATTATTTATTTCTTCCCTGGATATGAACATGGCTATTGATCCATTTTTGTAACAATTGAATTGTTTGTGTTATTACAGGCTGCTCCCCAGACGACGATGATTGTCCGCCAATCCCAGCCTCAGCCGAACGACTACCTGGCATTCGCTATCTTCGTCACCATCTGCTGCTGTCTCCCATTCGGAATTGTAGGCATTGTGAAATCCATGGACGTAAGTACTGATCAACTTGTGATACATGTATAGTATGTACATGTATGCCATACTAATAACCTCCCTGTTCCACCATCTTGGGATAGACTTTAAGAACGACTTGTATATGAAAAGCCAAATGGGATGCTCAATTATTATTAACTGCATCAACTAAAGTTGAACTGTGCAGATGTAGATTAACATTCTTATTGTAACAAACATTTTTAGTGCAAAGTATATTTTTTGCTGTAATTTAATTAAGGTTAATGGAAATATTAGACAAAATTTGGGGCAACCTAACTGGCACTTTTTTTTTCTTTTTTTTTTTGGTATTAAAATAAAACTCAGCGACATAACATATTTATTACAACAATATCATATCAATAAAGTAAATGGATGTATACAGAACATCTGTTTTGGTGATAAAAGGGTTGGCAAGGAGCTGATCAAGATTGGAAATGGGTAATTTTGCAAAGCCATTTTGTTGATAAAAAGCAATCGTTCTGTCAATTGGTGCCTATTGTTTGGTGCAAAATTGCATGAGCGACCATGCAGAGAGCTGAGAGGCGAAGCAATCAAAGTCATAATCCAATGATTGCAATTCCCCATTCCCAATGAAACAAAGCAAAACAAAACGAAACATGACATTGCAACAACAAACGAAGGCCAGCCAGGGGGGTAGGGGAGGAGGGAGGAGGGAGGAGGGATGATGGACGATGGACAAGGGAGGAGGGAGGAGGGAGGGAGGGTGGGAGGAGGGAGGAGGAGGGAGGGGGAGGGAGGGAGGGAGGGATGATGGACAAGGGAGGAGGGAGGAGGGAGGGAGGGAGGGTGGGAGGAGGGAGGAGGAGGGAGGGAGGGATGATGGACAAGGGAGGAGGGAGGAGGGAGGGTGGGAGGAGGAGGGAGGGGGAGGGAGGGAGGGAGGGATGATGGACAAGGGAGGAGGGAGGAGGGAGGGAGGGTGGGAGGAGGAGGAGGAGGGAGGGGGAGGGAGGGAGGGAAGGAGGGATGATGGACGATGGACAAGGGAGGAGGGAGGGAGGGAGGGTGGGAGGAGGAGGAGGAGGAGGGAGGGGGAGGGAGGGAGGGATGATGGACAAGGGAGGAGGGAGGGAGGGAGGGTGGGAGGAGAAGGAGGAGGGAGGGGGAGGGAGGGAGGGAGGGAGGGATGATGGACGGATGATGGACGGACAAGGGAGGAGGGAGGGAGGGAGGAGGAGGAGGAGGGAGGGGGAGGGAGGGAGGGAGGGAGGGAGGAGAGGGGGGAGGAGGAGGAGAATGAGAAAAGAGGAAGAAAGAAGAAGAAGAAGAAGTAGGAAGAAGAAGATGAAGAAGAAAGAAGAGGAAAAATATAATAACATACAGAAGAAGCTTGACAAAATTCAACATAAAAAAGAAAAGAAGAAAAAAGGGGGGAAAATACTCCTTTGTTAATAGGGGAACATTGACATACATAATATATTGAATGACCTAGAGATATATGCTGCTCATGCATTTTACAATGCTCTCTTAGCATATTGTTGATACATGTCTTGTACCTCCTACCAGTACGTCTATGCTCCTACCATGCAATATGCTTTCATCTGTCACCATGAATGGTTCCCATAAAATGACCTTCATGTCTGTCCACACACACAAAACGCTCTTATTTCATTTAGAGTCATTAATTTGATGAAGCCTAGCTATTAAAGCCATGAGGCTTGGCGTGCTTCCATTCTATTAAAGCCACGAGTCATTTATTTCCACTCTATTCATTTACCTTTGTCTAGTATGCTTTCAGTGTACTTCTAAAGCCTACTAGGGGTCCCATAGAGTTTTAGACTGCTTAGAATAAAGGATATTTAAATATAAAACTTGTTTTGAACATCGATTTATACCAAAAGCATCAAGGTGTTATGACTGTTTGTTTTGTTTGTGATTTTATTATTCAATTGTTCAAATAAATTTTAAATACAATGTATATAACTCGTTTTTATAACTCTTTAAAACTTAATGTCCTTGTGTCACCCTGTTTACCGCGGAATTGAGAAACCAAAAGCATCAAGGTTTCATGACTGTTTGTTTTGTTTGAGGTTTTATTATTCAAATGTTCAAATACATTAATATGACATTAATAACACTAAGCTCTTGAATGGTTAAACCGGACCAGAAAATAGCATAATATGTCTGACTGTTACCTTTAAAGTACTGTACAGTATCTTAACAAATATAAATTTAATTAATATAATACATTTTGAATACAGGAACATAGTACTTTATAAGCCACATACTACAATATTTTATGTATCTAAGATATTAAACTATTTCAAGTGCCAGACTTTCAAGTTTCAAGTTTTGAGTGCCGGATATACAAGTGTTTTAATAATAAAAGGATTGTTAATATGGAGCTAATCAATTCATTAATAAATTGTAATACATATGTAATACATTGTAATAGACCATTTAAGTTTCATCATTGTCATCATTATCACCAATTCAAGTCATTTCACAACTACATGTACTGCCCAATATCTAGCACAAGCATAATGATTAAAAGGAAACACAAGTAAATCTGAAGACGACATATACATAAGTGCTTTTGATAGGCTACATGATAACGCTTCTCTTGAAAAGAATCATTTATTTGTAGGTTCAACATGGATTAATTTGTTTACATTAAAAAAAAGATATCATTGATTGATTACAACAACAAAAAAAGTCCATCCTGTATCTCTAAACAAAAAAAATGAAGTCCGTCCTTTATTCATACCTGCCAACCCTCCCGAATAATGCGGAATATCCCGTTTTTCTGGATTTTTAGGACCCCAAAATGCGGGAGATTCCGAATTTTGATTTTTTTTTTTTTTTTTGTTTTTTTTGTTTGTTGTTGTTTGTTTTGTGTGTGTGTTGCTTAAGCCAAATTAAGCTTGTTTTATCATATGCCACGATGTGAGAGTTCACGTATTGCGTGCGTTGAAGGGCTGCATGATTGAGCAGCGAATTTGTATTAGCTTTTTTGCACAGATTTACCATGTATTGCCAGTTACACTGCCGCTGCATGTGCGAACGCCTGTTAAGGGTACAGATTTCTTATTTTTTGAAGACAATATACCGTGCTAAAAATTCTTAATTCTCATTTTCAAATGTTGGCAGGTATGTTTATTGAGCATGTGGATATCATGAGAATGACAGATCTCAGTATGCAATGGATTAATAATATGCTAATGTTATTAGGAACAGAAAATGTTGGGAAACTGATCAAAGCCATCAAGGAAAGTTTGAGCACAATCCAATAAAACAAGTTTAACTTTTTGAAATAGACCGGCTTACTATTAGACATATTCAAATTTAATTCTGAATGACATTGACAAACGTCTTTCCTTGGGGTCTACATGTACACTGTACTGTACATGTACTGTATGTACATATAGTAACAAGTTATTTCATTAAAGGCCCACCGCACTACTGGTAGCTACTTGCGCCCTCTTTATAACAAACAATGCCTAATCGGTGACCATTGGTCCCCCATGTTCCTCTTTTTCTTATGTTAACTGAGAGCTGAGTGGATGAGATAACCACCTGTCCAGTGACCTTGTAGAGCGGTTTAATCCCTCCTGTAAACTACGGCAGATAAGCTTTAACCTGTCATTAATGAATGAACTACAATACTTGGAATCCAGTCTCCATACATTACATGGTGTTGCTATGTTGTAAAAGCCTCAGACAAACTTTCAAGTTGTTAAGAATAACCTTTGTTTATAAAGTATGCATACAATTTGGAGTTAGTATTAATGGGCCTACCGGTATTGAAATCAATCAAACACATTTTGCATCTCTGTGACAAATCTTTCTTTCATCCCGACTTTACCATGAAATTCATCAAATTTCCATTTTCTCTATCGAAAGAACACCCTACACAAACATTGCACGTACATTGCAAAAACTAGTGTATTTTACTATACGGTAGGTATTCATGAAACCATAAAAAGTCAAAATAAAAAAATAAAAAAAGTTTTTATATTTTATAATAGTTTTGATTGATCCAATAACATTTTTACTTTCATTCAACATAAACATAATACATGTACAAATATACATACATTTATATCCATGTAACAATAATAAATCAAAGAAGAAATCAAATGGATCTACATATCTATAAATAGAAAACATCGGCAATTATTGCATTTTCTGTCCAGAGCAAATAGGAGACGTCCTTGAGAGAAACATGTCACACAGTTGCCAGGTTGTGTTTGATTGATTGATGATTACTACAATGTATGTACATGTAAATCAAATATTCACAACTTTCTTCTCTTTTATTGGAATTTTGTCAGACTTTCACCAATGCATTTCTCTCATTTTTCTGCTTTAATTCAAACAAATATAATAACAGTGTGAGCAATATCATTAAAAGTGCATTGAATAGTTTTGTTGAATCAATTCAATTCAAGTTTATCTCCCCATTTGGTAAGAAATGAAGAAATACAAGATGTAAATCAAGATGTAACAAAGATTCAAAAGAAACATGTAACTGTACCTGTACTACTCGTAATGTGGTGGGAATATCAAAGACCAACGGACCTATCGAGGTAATTCCCAGACTAAATAAAATTACATAAAATGTTTTTACACTGGCTAATGAGTAAGGGAAAACATAAAGGAAGATTACCTAGTTAATCTAAAAAGTATTATTAAAAAATACAAGAATCAATAATCAATCCTACCGAAAAATAAGATTTAATCTTTGTTATCTACAGTATACAGTAGTCTTTTTATGAGACGGGAATTACAGGATATTGTGTAACCTATTACAGTGTTTGTAGATGTACACAGGTATGTCCGGGTTATAGGAATTTCCTCTTTCCTTTACTCCTTGAAGGTCTTTATCAATTTCCTCGATGGGATGCGGGTTTCTGATTTATGGAATCAGATGGTGATCTACCCCCTTTCAGACTACCATCATTCACTCTATACATGTAGCTACATGTATACAACAAATACATGTACATGTAGGACAACACCTGTACCCTTTTTTCAGTCTGAACATCGAGTAAAGAAACGTCATATAAATTATAATGAAGCATCGTGTAGCACAAGGCATGTTTGATATAAGTCTGATTTATGGAGTCAAATGGTGATCTACCCCGGCCACTTTCAGACTACCCTCATTCACTGTATAGCTGTACAACAAATGAAGAGTTTAACTTTAATTCCAAAAGGAGCTAAAAAGAAACTGTTTACCAGGTTTTGTACAGGAGTCTATGTAAAAGTGATATTAGAAGGTGCATTTTCTCATAATTGCTCCCAAAATTTAAGTAAATGATTTTGTTGAAAGACGGGTACTTATTAGTAAACAATGTTCTTATATCATTTACCTAATTTTCATCAAAAGTTGATTTAGCTCCTTTTGTAATTAAGCTCTTCAAATACCTGTACATGTAGGATAACACCTGTACGTTTTTTTATTCAGTCTGAACAAAGAGTAAAGAAACGTCATATAAATTATACGGTAATGAAGTACTGTATGTTGTAGCACAAGGCATGTTTGAGCATTGTTACGAATATTAAATTGATTAAAGTATCAGGGGGGTGTTTCACAAAGACTAAGATCGACTTTACTATGACAGGCCGTTCATGCCACTGTTTGCTCTCACCATTATGCTCTTTAGATAATATTTTTTCCTTCAATAATGAATTATCAAAAAAAGTATATACTCTGTAGATTTTGTTACTATGTCTCTTGAGAGACCAATGCCAGTAAATGGTGAGAGAAAACAGTGGCATGTTCACAGCCTGCCATAGCTTAGTCCAACTTAAAGTTGATCTTAATAGTCTAAATGTGAAACACCCGCCCCCAGGGGGGCGTTTCACAAAACTTGTCATCAGTGACAAATGACAGTTTTTGTTATAAGCTAGTGAAATCCTTGCTTCTGATTGGTTATCATCAGACTTGTCACTGATTTTTATCATTTGTCATTGAGAAAAGGCTTTGTGAAACGGGGCCCAGGTCCTGCTTTTGTCTGAATATCTTTTCATATGCAAATTAGTGGGTGGGGCTTATCATGCGTGCACACTGATGATTGGCCACTGCCAGCTGTCATGTTTCTTCAACATAAATTTATGCAACATACATGTATTTTTTAAAGATGTCATTTTGTAATCAATTCGCTCTTTTGGCTGTATAACAATTCTTTATGTTTCTACAAGTTTTGTATCAGTGCTGACCTACAATTATTTGTATTGAGGCACTTAAAAATGACGTTCATGCATTGAATTTGGTGAATACAGTGTATAACAAAAATAGCCTATTGTATGTTTTCCATGGTGACCTGGTCCAAACCCCCCAAATCAATACAGTACCACCCAGAAGTAAAGTAGATTCCATGTACAATAGTAGGCTACACACGTACATGTATCTAAATGAACTTGAAGGCTTTTAATGTTTTTCAATCTTTAATGCCGGTCCGAACTCGACCTGTTCTCCTTATTGTATTTTTTCCTACTCTTTATATAAGGCCATTAAAAAAAATATACATGTTTAGCGTCCCCGCCCGCTTCCTTTTTGGGGGCCGCCTCCTATTTTTTTTTGTTTGATTTTTTTTTTTTTGAAAGAAAAAAAACATGAAAACCACTGCTGAAATGGCTCTATTTCTGATTTAAAAAAAAAAAAAATTGTTGGCGGCCATCTTGAAAAAAAATAGCCCCGACTGTCAGGGAAAATGTACCGAGCGGCCATTTTGAGCGGCCATTTTGAAATAAAAAATAAAAAATAAAAAGGGCCTCCTTCCTTTTTTTCGAAAAAACAGGACGTTAAAACATGTTTTTTTTTTTATTTGGCCTAAATGTACAGTATGTAATGAAATTTTAAATGCTTTATTTTTAAATATTTTTTAAAATTTTCACTTTAAACTTGAATGATGTACATGTACAAGTTCAGTTTTTTTCTTTCTTTCTAGTAAAATAAATAAATACCGGTATATAAAAAGTATAAATCCTTCGTTATTCTATTGTGCACGTGACTGTGTAACTAGTACCGTGGAGTGTACATCAAATGTACAGGATCATATGACTACTGTGAGTGCCATCACAATCATATGATAGAAAACATCTGCATGTACTTTTATGGTAATAGCTTTGTAAGAGTTAAAATTAGACTCATTCCCTACTTTTATTTGTCACGATTACTATTTGTTTCTCTAGTCTCTTCTACCCATACATATCCATTTCACATCATTTGCATATTATCTATTCATCTCCACCATTCATCTCAACCATTCATCTCCACCATTCATCTCCACCACATACCAACTCTTCAAGCTAGAACAGGTGGTATGTTCTCTTCTCATTTGCATATTTCCACTTCTTACTTATCATTGGTTCTCTTCTCCTTGTTCTGATAAATATTCAGTTTTATCCTTAAATTCTATTGTGCTATATTTGAATATAATTTGCATGGAGCCACATGTACAGCCTGGGTTAAATAAAACTGAGGCAGAGCTGGACAGGACTTATACTGGGTCAGACGTGTTATTTTTAGAGCTCTGTGGGCATGAGGTAGGAGAGATTTGATAGGAGAGAGGACTTGTGAGTTGGGCAGTGATTTGGAAGATTGGTGTATGATTGATTGGCAAGAGTTTATTTTATTAGTTTACAGCTTGTTCCAGATGAGAGTACCAGTAGAATCTTGGGTATTTGATAACAACAAACTTTCATTACAAGGCAATATGTTTTCATGCAGAGATAGTATTACATGTGTACATGTGAATAAACTTTTACAGATTATTTGTTTCCGCCATTTCATAAAAGTAATCTGCCATTTTTGGTATGCTTGAAGTTGAAAGAAATCAGTCAAAGTGTAATGTCTGCTTCACTGTGCAATAACTTGATAGCTCATGCACACATAATACCTAGACAGTGCATTGGTCTCATGCACAGTACAATACTGTGCACATACATGTACCTTTGGCGTACTTAAATTGCATTAACAAAATAAAAACATGAATACCAGTGGCTGATGAAACTTATGTATTATGTAATCATTATAGTCACCTATGTACATTGTACATGTACATGTATGGTGGTGAATTTTATGATACACAGGTAGAGGTATTCTTTTCAAGAAGGCAAACAAAAAAGGTATTTTTGAAGTACCTCAACGGCTTCATCACTTTGGCATTAAATATTGTGAAATGCTCGAAGTGGAACTCCTTCATGGTAGATCTGTGAATGTTTGGGTTCATTTGTATCGTGTGCCAACTACCAACTGGTGTATTGTCAGTAGAGCATGTAGTGTACAGTTAATAATAATATGGTTATTTATATAGCGCCGGTAGCCGTCAGGCTCCGACGCTCATGGCGCTTTACACATATTACCCTGCGGGTCGTAGCCAACTGTATTCATAGTTTCATACCCCTTGTAAGTTAGATATTATGGTGTTTTTTTGTGACACAAGAATGAAAGGTGGACTGATTGAATTAGGATATTTGTGGAATACTTTTAATATCATGAATCATAATCTTGTTTTACATGTAATTTAAAATGACAAAACTTGGTGTTACTATCAGGGGTATAATAATGTAGTTGTTTAATAGCCCACTGTACACTGTACATGTGTATTACAGAATATGTTTGACCAATCTTGTGATGAAGATACTATACATATGTACCTAACATGTACATGTATATATATTATTAGTATATTGTTTTAGTTAGTTGAGCAGAGATTGTTACAATTAAGTTACAACTTCATTTTGTTATACATATATTTATTTTAATCTTGCAATTGCAGGTACAGCTTAGAGTAAGATTGCTATCGTAATGGCCTACTGTTATCAATTTTACAGATACAGGAATACATTGTATATAGTATACGTAGTATAGTTTAGTTTGTTCACTCTAAAAGTATTTGTACGATTTGTTGTTATTATACTCATCATGTTCATACTCAGCTCTTTTCCCTATCCATATGTAACATATGTTTTATGGACCTCTGCCTTGTGCAGCTGAGTCTGAAATAAAGTTCTGAATTGAATTGAAATTGAATATATATTGCATGAAGGAGTCATGAGTCTTTCTTGCTTTCTATCCTACATGTACAGGTTCGTAATCGCTACACCTCTGGTGATTATGCCGGCGCCGAAGAAGCGTCCCGATCCGCTAAGAACTGGTCCTTAGCTGGTCTCATCACAGGGATCGTCCTTGAAGTCCTCGGTGTCATACTCATAATAGTGTATTATGTAGTCATCATATCTTACTACACGGCTACTATCAACGACGCGTTCGACAACTACGGCTACTAGACCATGTTTACACACGACCCCACCTGCCTACAACAACCCTTGGAATAATAGAGGAATAACGTGTTAATGTAGAATATAGATATAACGAAAGGAGCTACGTGCGAATCACAACACCTGCCCCTACCCCAATTCCCCACTGCATGTGTACAGGTATATTGTATGAAGGAGTCATGAGTCTTTCTTGCTTTCTATCCGACAGGTTCGTAATCGCTACACATCCGGTGATTACGCCGGGGCCGAAGAAGCGTCCCGATCCGCTAAGAACTGGTCCTTAGCTGGTCTCATCACAGGCATCGTGCTTGAAGTCCTCGGTGTCATACTCATAATAGTATACTACGTAGTCATCATATCTGTCGCCACGTCTAACATCTACTATTAGACCATGTTTACACACAAACCCGCCTACCCGCATCACAACACCTGCCCCTACCCCATTCCCCCACTGTGTACAGGTATATCGATGACGGCGTCATCAGTCTTTCTTCCTTTCTACCCTACAGGTTCGTAATCGCCACACATCCGGTGATTACGCAGGAGCGGAAGAGGCATCTCAATCCGCTAAGAACTGGTCCTTAGCTGGTCTCATCACAGGGATCGTGCTTAATGTACTGTGGGTCATACTCATAATAGTATACTATGTAGTCCTCGTATCGTCCGCAAGTACTGTCTACAGCTATTAGACCATGTTTACACACGACCCCACCTACCTACAACAACCCTTGGAATAAGCGATGAATAACTCATTAATGGGCAGGTCCAAGCTATTTGGATTGTGACATACGGGACATTCAGAGACTTTAAAGGGACTTGGTAACATTGTTGAAGGTTGATGAAAAAAATTGCCTAATTTTTGTATAAAATGTTACTTACTATATTCCTTCTACTGTACTAACCGTCTGACATGCAAAAAATCCGGAAAAAATTCTCTAACCATGAAGATATCTATGGTTTTCTTTGAAGGCGTCGATGTACGACACCCTCTAACAGTGATTACTGGTAACAGTAAATTCTCCTAACCATTTTTGAATTTCCCAACCGTTTTTCCATGAAAAAAAGACATAAAACAGGCTATAAAATTCTGTCAACACTTCAATGTCTGGAATGGAATGTAGAGCCATTTTATTGCTTTGTGAGATTTCCATTCATCTAAAATGTAATTAAATTGTAATAATATAGTTGGGAGAATTAAGGAATCGATCAGATCAGTTTTTCCCAATTTGTACCATTTATAATGGTCAGTTTTCACTCCAATTTTCAGATTATTTTTAATTGTACATCTAGCATTGAAGTCACTACCTTAGCACCACTATCTCTCATCTGAACAATGTTACCAAGTCCCTTTAAACAAGAAATAACAACAGATGAAATTATTTATGGCTATCTTTTGTTATGAGTCTGTGGTTATTATGGGCTAGTTCATTTGTGGAATGTTTTAATTCTGACCAATTCTTTAATTAATTTTTAATGTAATGAATGTGCTGCGTGACGTACGGGACGCTGCGTGCGCATCACACCAAATGCCCCTTACCCCTCTCCCTACTGGAACAGGGGGTCCCTGTGTTAAGCCTATGGGGATTTGAGAACTCAGAAGTCAAAGGGTTATTAAGGTTCATTCCAGGCAATGTCCCCTGTACAATATGTCATCTTTTCCATTTACATAATTGTGTTTTATCCACTCAAAGAATTCTCTAGTTTGATTGGATGATTGAATGACACCAGAAACAACCATTAGTTAATGCTCCTATTCCTGGATTTTTTATATTATTGGGTGAATTAAAAGGATAAAAGTCACGTTTTGTATGTGACACATTACACAGATTTGCTGACAAGCGTGTGTACTTCTCTTTGTGTTTGATACAGGAATTTGAAGTTCACACACGTTATATATGTCGTTTTATATTGCCATTGTTACTTTGTTCATGTTTAGTATGAAGGAGGCTGTAGTGAGACCAGTAGCTGCATTGAATGTTTCATGTTTTATCCCCCTTCTTTGTCATCTTTTTCATATTTGTCTATTTGCCTAAACCTCCTGAAATGTTTTAACCCTTTTGCGAAAATTATTCCACATTTTGTGGTTTGCTTTGGCTCAATAAATTTCGAGTCACAGCCCTAAATAAACATACCAGATACATGAATACTGAGAAACGGCAACAAAAATGTGCACACACTGCATCCATTTTTGTTTCATTGACTATTGCCTTTGATGCTAGAAATTACAACATTGAAAATCCTTGCATTGGCAACATATTCAGAGATTAATAATCAACGCTTTTCAACGAAAACTGGCCATTTAAAAAAACTTTTTGACAACATTCTCGCCCATGTATATTGTTTGTAAATTCTTCATTTTTTAAATCAAGATGTGTATGCAACTCCATTGTACTTGTAGCCAGGCATTTTTCTTTCTCTGACTTCCGGTGTCTGTTTGTGGTTTTAATAACTCTTCATAAAATTAGATTATTATTATTCTTGCCATCACAATGTTGATTCAGTTGATTTCCCATCTCACTCTCTCTTCATTTATCCCTCTAAATCTCAGTCTCTATCACTCTATCCGTTCCCCCTCTCTCGTTCAGTCTGTCTGTCTGTCTCTCTCTCTCTTTGTACTTTTCTCTGCCCGTCTGTCTATGTATCTCTATCACACCTTCACTCCCTACATGTATCTCTCTCTTTCTCTCTCACCCTCTCCCTCTCTCTCTCTCTCTCTCTCACCCCCCCTCTCTCTCTCTCTTTCACTCTTAACCCTATCCTACATGTATCTCTCTCCCTTTCTCTCACCCTCTCTCTTTCTCTTAACCCTATCTTACATGTTTCTTCCATCATCTTTCAGTTTCACAAGTCATACCTCCTACATTGTATATACCTCTTGTTATCATTGTCTTCTCGTACATTTATCCGCTTCCTCTCCTCATCTTTTATTTCTTTATATTACCTTTTACAAACCTATTTGTTTATTGGCTGATTTGATACAGTGTAGTATTTGATAACCACAGAGTTACAAACAAATAGGCAAGAGGTGTAGTTTTCCAAGCCAAGAATAAGAAATATGACTATGGTACTTGAAGTCAATTTATGGGTTTATTTTTTATATTAATATGCGTATTCTTGCATAGGAGTCATGACACATGTTAGTGGAATCAGTAGTACTATAGAATGTATATCAAGATGCTTTATTAAATGTAAATAAAAGAAATGCTAACAACTCGTTCAAATAATTGAGAAAAAAAAAATACATGTATATGCTTGCTGTATAGTGGGTCTGATTTTATAGGTATATTAATCTCTATAACCATACTTAAATATTAATTATGTACAATTTGTTATGACATGTGTAGGATATAATCAGAAACATTGAATGTACAGTGTATGTACATGTATGTACGTACAGGATGTGTTATATTATTACCAACAAACAAGATATTCTAATATTATAATTTATAGATAAATGGGTTCCCCTCTCCCCTACGTTGTTCAAAAAATATTTTAAGTTCATTCTTATTTTAATGTTTATTTATAGATACAATATATTTTGCAAGTTAATCAGAGTAGATTTTACAGGATATAATTTGATATTAAAATGGGAAAACAATTAATTTTGTTAATTGTATTATTTTTTATTGTTTTCTAATTACAGAAAACAAACATTTATTATACATACTATTATTATATTTTTTGGGGGGAGGGGTTGGGTGTTTAGCCTGGAAACCAAACAGTTTTTAACAGCATGGAACCTATGATGTATCGGAAAGAAAAGATAGTGAAACGTTTAATTACTGCAGACCAATTAGTGTCACTATTAAAAAGGTTATGCAAATACATTGTACATGTATGTAATGATCATACCATACTAGATTGGTTTTGGGTGTGTGGGTGTGCATACATTTGTGTGAACATATTCAAGTGTATATGACAAGTTAAAAATTCACAGTTATACGCAATTAATCATTGTGATTGACCACTATAGTTGAATTTATTCTTTACAAAATAAAGACTCTCTTTAGGTACATGCAATTATAATTTAGATCAAACAATAGATGGAGTGTAGTGTACATTTGTTACTTTGTGGGCACTCCCATTTTTAGTTCATCTCTGCATACTGAAATATAAACAGTCTATGACAATGTATCACCCATACTGCCACTCCCTCACTTTCTTACAATACAAATGCTTCAAAAAATGTATAATTTTCAATACATGTACTGTATGTTCTTGTCCTAACACTTGAATGGGACTTGGCAGTGTCAGGTACAGCAATTTTTCTTTGAAATTGATGTTTGCACTGAATTCTTTTGTGAATTTTAGATTACTGCCTTAAATTTTCCATTTGTAGTGGGCTCCAATGCATGTACACATACGTGCTCAACTCAGAAAGCTATTTTTAGCCATGATGAAGGCTGTGCTAATGTGCTTGTGTTTGAATAAGGGTTGTTAATCATTCTGGATGGGTGCTTAGAATGCAATAATGTAGTTAGTATCACAGGGAAGGTCCAGGTTTTTTTTTTTTTTGGGGGGGGGGGGGGGGGGGGGGGGGGTAACTGAGTCGCATGGGCAGATTGTGGGCTGAAATCATGATATTTACATATTTTTGACCCCTAAATGCTTGCCTTATTTCGTTGAAATGCAATTGAGTCTCATTGTGAAATCTACTTTATTATTATTACACTATTTGTAAAGAGGAACCTTGACTAAAATATCTAATGAAATCTTATTTGTGATGTATGTTCCTAAAGAAGATGGCGCAACTCAAAAATGAGGCTGACTGGTCTTTTGGGGGGCACTCTTTCCCTCTTTGGGTCCAATACGACACTGAAATACAAAGGCTGAAAATTATTATTTTTGTCATTGATACATTGTCCTTTCAATATGTATGGCTTTAAGTTCTATCATAATACCCCTACAGCCACGAATTGTCGGGCCAAAGCCCGTGTGGACCACTGGACGGGACTCACTTGTGTAGTGACTCGATAAGAAGAAGAAGCTAAATTATTTAGATTTATTCTTTAGATGTCATTATACTGTTAATGAATGAGGCTTATCTACCTTTAATCGATCTGTGGATAATTTGTGTGAAAATGATCATCCTACTTAGTATGTAAGTGTATTCTCATGTATACAATTTGGCATATTTTTTGTAACGGGTCAATTCCAATTGTTATGGAATGACATTTTCTATTTTGAATAACAAATATTATAGACCTAAAAACAACACCAATTAATGATACCTACATGTACACTGTATATTGAATTAATAGTATGAGGTGTTTGAAAAACATGCAGGTTTCCTATCGACCATTAATTCATCAAATTTATGAAATAATGAATTTCATATAGGTTTGTTGTTATGATATGACATAGAAGGTCATTTTTTGGTAATTCTGTAACAAAGCTATTTCAACTTCAATGTTTTATTAAACCAATGAATGTTTGATCGGCACTAAACTGTGTTGTGAATGTACCTCGTGTTAGTTTCATTCATTTGTAGATTTTTATCAAAATGTCTATAATTATATATACAGTGTATGTATATTTGTTTCAAACTAAGAATTCTTTGGAAATGTAATTCCATAATGATTGTAATTGACCAGCACTCAAGGATGTTTAACTGAGGTATTTCTGACATAGCAACTCATGTTCCTTCACAATGAATGTAATCAATGTGGAGCCTATCTAAATTGAAAGTCGTTTCAAAGAAAAAGAAATAGACATCTACATGAACCTTTCTAATTTGGAAAGAAAGGATTGAATGCATTTCCTATCACTGTTTGGGAGCTTGCATTTTAAGAACTCATTTTTGAATCTACACTATGCATGCGAGGGAAATGATCCACCCTATTCGAGTCTGCCATTGAACAAACGGTGAAAGTTTGTTGACCTTTCAATAATCAGGCATGACCATAACAACAAATGGGAAAAATTGTATTGAAGCTACACAGAGGTAGTCATGCGTCATCGTGGTAAAATCCCAATGGAAATATATTTTGTTCAAATTATACATGAAGAATTATACTACTTACCTAAATATGTCTTTCTTTATCTTCAAAATGTAGATACAGAACTCATGCCTTTTCTGAACTCGGGCTAATTGATATATTTTACTGATTCTTACTTTACATAATATGTGCCTGACTGACTCTATGCTGTTTGATGATTTTTCTTGAATAACTTCCATTTTGAAAGTTAATCTATACTTCCATGGTTAATCTAACAACATTTGACAGTTACAATAGTAATACACTTGTTAATTAATAATGTTTTCATTCCCACTGTATCATAATGTGAAGCAAATGTAGCACCAATAAAGAAAACACATGTTTTAGTTTAATTACTCCCCCCCCCCCCCCCTCTCTTTCTTTTGATGTCATTCCTGCATGCGATTCTGCATTTAAAAAAGGGATTTTTAGCATAAGAAAGGAAAACACAGATCGGGGCCTCGTTTCATAAAACTTGTTATCAGTACAAATGTTCAATGACTGTTATAAGCTACTGAAATTGCAGCATTTGATTGGCTGATGAGAGCAAATTTGTCGTCGAAATTTAGCAATTGTTAATTGTTATTGATAACGAATTTTATGAAAAGGGGGCCCAGTTTTGAGAAGTGATTGGTCCCATTGCCTAAATCATTATACGTATGGATGTATCCCTTAAATATTGTCTGTTCAGCCAGAAGGGAGAATAATATTAGTATAAGAGTTGATGTCCTTCTGATTGAATAGATATATCCCTATACACACAAGGCCATGATTTCAGGCGCCTTCTTAAAGATCGACTCTATCTGAAACAAGTCAGTGGCCGGAGTTGCGGACACCCCCCCCCCCTTCCCCCCCCAAAAAAAAACAACAACAACAACAACAAACAAACAACAAAGGAAATGACGATAACCAAGAGTACATGTAAACTATAACCACATTTTATTTCATTTTTGTTTTTATTTTTTATAATAAAACATGTAATTATAAAATATACGTCATGGCTATATAGTCTCGATAACAAAGCAATCATGGCAGCTTTTGTACAAACTAGAGAACATACTAATAATCTGACAATGTTGGTACATAAATAACACACAATGTAGTGTAATGTAAAATATACACAAACATAGGCATCGAAGAACGCTTTTACATTAAAAGGGGGCACTTTTTAGTGATGGCAACATTTATTACAGCTTCCTGCAATGATTATATCTAGTATATAGGAAGACAATTTTCTTAAGAGAAAATATAAATGTTTGAAGTTTTTAAAGTACGGGGCAAACAGGAGGAGAGCTCGCAGAAATTTTAAGTTGGAACTTGCCAAAATGTTCACCAACTTGTTCTTCCCATTCTTCTGCTTCTATTACAACTAAATAAATATCAGAATGAACTTCCTCTTTCGATCAGAAGGGAAAACCAAAATCTTGCTAAATCATTCAACCCTATTGAAAAGCAAACAAAAGATCACTTAAACTTTACACAATTCTAAAATATTCTAAATATTTTCCATTATTTTGCTCTGTAAAGCTTCTTCACCAGACCTTGACAATATCAAATACTAGGACCATATTGTTCCTCTGTGGAGGAGTCACGGTACAGGGGCGGATCTAGCTTTTTGCTAAGGGGGGGTTTTACCAAAATAATGACGATGCGGAGCATCGTCCACGAGCCGCGAAGCGGCGAGCCGATTTTTTTTGGGGGTGTTTATTTGAACCCCGTAAGTGATGTTTTCCTGGCATCTATTAACACAATGGAGACCATAAAAAGCAGTGCATGATAACGTCTTTTTAAATCAAGTAACAGTTAAATACACAGTTATATCCAGAGTTATCATGTGTTTGGTTAAGTTACCAGATGAGTTGAATATCTTCTCACAATATTTGCACTTGAAAGGGTTTCTCTCCAGCGTGCGTTCTTTTTTCTTTTTTTTTCTTCTTTTTTCTTCTTTTTTTTCCCCTTTTTTTTGGGGGGGGGGGGGGCCGCCCAAGGGGGGGGGGGGGGTTTAAACCCCCTAACCCCCCCCCCCCCCCGTAGATCCGCGCCTGCGGTAAGCATAGCCTTTGAACAAGGACAAATGTCTGATTAGACGCCGAGCGACTAAAAAGAGACTAATCGCGAAAGCCCTAGTGAACGACAGAGCGAGAATCACAGCCAGTCTCACTGACCTCAGTGGGCAGTCTCGTGGTCGCCCGTTCACCCCGGGTATCTAGACTCATCTCAGCCGCTTAGCCAGAGTCACGAGGCCTTGTCAAAAGGCTACGGTTAGCACGGGTTCAAGGTACAGCCATCTTGTGAACAGAAGAGCAGAAAATCAACATTAACACTTGTAACAGTGAGACTGAAAGGCCACTGACGTCACAAAATATCCACACACAAAATGGATTTGTATTAGGCAAATAATGAATATTGGTTCTCACACACTGAACCCTATTATGCTCCCTTGTAGAAATTAAAGTATTGAAGTGAACGTTCAACTTGTAGGCCTATTGGAATCATTTTTGTCTGTACGTCTTTTAAATATGATGATTAAGGAATACTTTACATACTGTACCGATGTATACAGTGTTGTTTAGAGATGTTTTTCAGAGAATATTTAGGTCCACTATTTTACCTTGTATTGATCAACAAATAGGCAAGGTGCTGATGTTATTGTTTCACCTCTTTGTCTCTTTCTTTCTATTTTTCTCTACCCTCTCGACCACTTTACCCCCCACCCCCCTCTCTCTCCCCCTTCTCTTTCTCTCTCCCTCTCTCGGGCCCAGCTATCTCGTACCCCCTCCCTCTCTCTCTTTCTCTCTCCCCCTTCACAGGGCCTTATCTCTTCCCCTTTCTCTCTCTACCCCATCAATCCCCCTATATATTCCCCTCTCTTGGTACAATAGGCCATTTTGAATATAATTTGCATTAATGAAGTGATGTTAATCATCATCATCCAAAATTTAAAAAATATGACTATCTGAATTTATAATTTTGCCTTCTTTGCATTCTCCCCCCCCCCCCCCCCCCCACTCCCCCACTCAGTCCATAATATGGCCTCTTTATTTTTGATCTCCACCACACCAACGCAATATGCGACACCCCCCTACTTCCTTGCTACCAGCCGAAGGTGGCGTTATCATTAAATTAGGACGCCCGGAGAAAATAATGGGCTGGACTGGTGAACGTGACGGAGTGAGCTAGAGATTCGATCATACACAGTACGTTGAGAACGCCATCTTCGGTGGCTTGAATCAATAATAGTAGGGAATGTAATATGAAGAACCAGCCATATACTGGACTACCCCCCCCCCCCCCCGCCCCTCCCCTTCTCTCTCTCTCTCCCTCACTCTCCTTTCTTCTATAGCTCTCTTATATCTCCCTCTATTTACCTCAGTCCCTCTTTATGTATTAACCTAGCTCTCTATAGGCTCTCTGTACACTAAACTATTTTGAATATAATTTGCATATTTCTAAGAATGTAGGGCCTAAATCGTCGGTACTCCACATTATGAGAGAGAAAAGAGGTGTTCACAATTTGATATGCCCATGTGGAAGCTAGGTTTTTCCTTTCTTCTACCTATACATTCTTCTTGCAAAGGTGAAAAGTGCATGGTTCAGTGTGCAGTCAAAATAATTATTATTAACAATTTAAACACGAATGTCTAATCTTGTTTGTTGAGTGGGTTAGGTTGTTCCAAAATTCCACAGTTGAATTTCAGTATAGATGTAAATTCGCCATGTATTTTTGTGGATATACCAACAACATGATTAGCGCCCCATGATGGTTAGATAATACGCTTAACGAAGAAAGGTAGATAATGATACGTGTTAGGTAGGCCTACCATCAATATGCATCGTATGAGCTCATAAATATTATCTAAAGTAGGCCTGCTTAAAAGCCTTTATTTTGTGACATTACAATCGAACTATTGACTAATGACACTAATTACTAATAATAAAGTGACCAGCCAGTGTCACTTATAAGGTCTCAATATAATGTTCATCTGACCGTAATTAAATATATCACATAATAAAAGATAAATTACGGAGGGCAAACATTTATTTTAAACTTGAAGGGCCAATATTTTCTCGTCATATGAGCGATGGCTGACAAAAACATCTCCGTCAATGGGAGAATAACATCCGCCCAAAAGGTACTATTGCACTTGTTAACAGACTCAGAACGGAATATCCTTGTATATATGGTGTATCCACTGGTGTACCAGTGGTTGTAGGGGCGAGGGGAGGCTTGTGGATATTTCCACGCCCAAAAGTGAAGAAAGAAAAAGAAGAAAGAGAACAAAAAAGAAAGAGCGAAAAAAGAGAAAAAAGAGGAGAGATAGAATAAAAGGGGAAAAAGAGTTTGGTTTTCCTTTTCACGTCTTTTTTTACTTCTTTTCTTACATTTCCGTTTTACATTAATAGAGTCACCTGCCAGTGTTACAAATAAGGTATCAAACCCATGAACTTCAAAACCCCTAAGCTTCAGAGGGGAGGGGGGGGGGGGGCACATTGCCCCCAATTTTTCAAGTACCCAAAAAGTGCCCCCTTTTACAGAGGAAAAGTGCCCCCTTAACTTTGAAAGAAGTGCCCCTTTGTAAGTAGGACAGTGCCCTTTATACTTTGAAAAGCGCCCCTAGTAATTTTAAAAAGTGTCCCTTCCACTTTCCACCTCTGAAAAGTGCCCCTTTTATTTTGACACGTACCCCTTTTACTTTGACAAGTTCACATTTTCCTTTGCATAAGTGTCCATTTTCTATTAAAGTGCCTTTTTAATCTAAGTTCCCCTTTTCAGGTACAAAAGCGCCCCTTTTCACTTTTGATAACTACCCTTTTTTAACTCTTATAAGCGCACCTTATATTTTCATATTTGCCCCTTTCCTTTTTAATAAGTGGCCCTTTTCCTTATGATAAGTGCCCCATTTAAAAGAGCCCCTTTCCCTTCTCATAAATGCCCCTTTTTCATCTATGAAAAAAGTTCCTTTTCATTCTCATAAGTACCCCTTTTCATCTCTTGTAAATGACCCTATTCAATTCTGAGAGATACTCGTTTTACTTTGAAAAGTGCCCCCTCCCCTCATAATAAGTGTTTTTTTTCATCTTATATAGATGCCCCTTTTATTTTGACACGTCCCCTTGTCCTTCCTTATAAATGTTCCTTTTCCTTCTTATAAGTGCCCCTTTCCTTTCTCATAACTACCCCTTTTCATCTTTTATTAGTGCCCAGTTTATTTTAACATTCGTTTTAATAAGAGCCACTTCCCCCTTCTCATATAAGAAAAGCTCCCTTTCACCTCCGATAAGTACCACTATTACATCTGATCGCTGCCCCTTTTCTTTCAACAAAATTAATGCACATCTTCCTTTATCATTAGTGACCCTTTTAAACATGATATGTGCCCCTTTGTCCTTTCTAATAAGGAACCTATCCCTTTTTCATGATCCCCCTTTTCACTTCTTTTAAATGCCCCTATCAAAATCTAATGGGTGCTTCTTTTACGTCGACAAATGCCCATTTCCCATTCTTATAAAATCCCTTTTCGTCCCTGGTGTGTGCCTCTTTTTTTAGGTGTAAGAGGTGCCCCATTTTCACCTCTGATAAATAGCCTATGTACTTTGACACGTGCTCCTTTTCTTTTCTAATAGGTGTCTTAACCCTTTCAAAAATTGTCCCCTTTTCCTCTCTTTAAACGTGCTTCTACCTTTCAAGCGACTAAGAGCAATTTCCCCCCCAAAGCTCGCTCGCTACGTTTGCTCGTAGATTTATCCTAGATGTTATAATTATGTAACTTATCAAAGGTCTTTTTAGTCTTCCGTTATGAGAATGTGCTTATATAACCCAATCATGGTTGGGTTTTACTCTTTGTACATGATGTATTTTTCGCACTGCGACCTCACAAATCGTTCAAAGAAATTCCTAGCTCGCTTTGCTCGCTCGCAAATGAACTTTCAGACCATCATACCCAAGTGCAAAGTATGATGATTTAGCAATATTTTATATGATGTAAAAAGAGAAACAAATATTGAAATCATCCCTGATAATGTAATCACAATATAGGGGTATATACCAATATCTTAAAAAATAGTATATTTTCGCTTTAAGGATTTCCCTTTGAAGGTGCCCTTTTTCCAGAAAGTTCCCTTTTTTGTTGCTGCCCCCCCCCCCCAATTTAGAACTCGCTCCGCCGCCTCTGCTTCGTTCAATAATGTCACTAAGACTTACACTCATAGCAACAATAGCAACAATTAAATATACAACTGCCACTCTGACAAAAGAGCAAATTATATATTATATTGGGATTAGCCTGCCGACGTACTAGCACGACGAGCCGGCTCTTATTTTTTTTTTTTCTTTCTTCTCACAATTTTATTATTGTGAAATCAAAAACGTACCTTGAGAAATGTATAGTTAACAATGTTTGAATATACAGCAAATATTTAAAACTTCTTCTAAAAATGTTATCTTATAACGGTATACAACTAAAAAAAAGCTAAACTCTGAACCCCCCCCCCCCTCCCGCTCCCCCGAAGATGTGTACTCAGATTCGGTTTGGACGGGGTTGTGCCGCTCAAGCCTCGAAACCCTTACCCATTTTAAATGGTCATTTTGGCAGCAAATGGCAGGGGCGGCGATTTCTTTTCATGACCGGGGGCGACTTTGCGTTTTACACCCTGGCCTGGACATTTTCCCGGTAAATAGCAATGAAACTGCTTGAATGAGTCTAGTCTACGCTCCTCGATCGGGCGCGCCAGTTCCAAATCGAATCGTACATGCACAGACGTACGTCGATGCAGCATTTATACACACCGTACGCAGCTGCAATACTAATACTGAAGATTAAGGGAGAAGATATAGGATTTCAAGTTCAGAACAACAAGTTAAGAAGCTTGCTGCACGATGGAATTCATCGAGGATGATGACGGAGTGGCAATGCAGACGCCTTTGCGGGTATGAATACTGTAAATCCAGTTTTGAATTGTAGTTATATGAGTACGATTAACTGTAACTGTTAGGCATCCATAGTTAGCAAAACTAAGAGTAAGAGTAAGACTAAGTGAGTCGCTGCACAGTGTCACATTGTCACTGTCACTGTCAGTACTGTCTGTCAGTCAACATTAACAACAGCAATGTCAATTGGACTAGCTAAGCATAAGTAACAATGTAAACAAACATAACGTTAGATCTAACGTTATGTAGTCTAGGACTGCAGGAGGGCCTAACTTAAGGTGTAACTTACTAACTTAATACAGTTCATGAGTTAACTTAGGAGTTATGAATATGAAGTAGATCTAGATCTAGCCCTGTGCTAAACAAGTTCTCCAATAAAGTCTACTAAAGCTAACTTTACTACTTCTACTATCTACGTACCGTATAGAATCTAGATCTAGACTATGGTTAATACTTTTCAGTTAATAATTTTAACTGTCAATGTTTTCCGTAGCCTAGGGCCTAGGCTAGGACTCAGTTCGCGTTAATGTAGGTGTCACTTTACTTCATCAGCTCACATGTCGATGTTTCCCTGAAGGCTGTGACGCAATGAATTAGGCTCGCAAAACATTCCATGTTTATTCAGGTTTGCAGTAACCATGGTAACTGCTGGATCTGGATTCACTTGTAGATCTAGTTTGAGTAGTGATGTTTGCGATACACATGGGCGAATTGTGTGTGCAAACTGCAATTATGCAAGGTCAATTAAAATTGACCTCGTAGGTTTACTCAGGATTTACTCGGGATGATATCCGGACATCGCTATTCAGCATCGTCGTCCAGAGTGGTGCTGCTGCTGTACTGTGCGACATGACTATTTAAAACTTTAGGGCAGAATGAGATGTTTGGTTCTTTATTTCGATGGGTAAATTGTTCCAATTGGTAATAGTTTGGGGTAGATAACTGCGCTGGTACGATTGGGTTCTGCATAGAAGTGGGATGAGTCTGTTGTTGTCATCTCCCCTCGAACGGGTAGTCGCACAGCCTACAGGGACCTGCTGCACAGTGAGGATTTCCTACTAAAGATAGATCTAAGTTAAACCCCTGCATGCAAAGGTGCATACATTCAATCTGTTAAGACTTAACACCCAAGGATTGAAGCATGGTCCCAAAATAACCTATTTTATTTTGAGGTAGGTTTAGATCTGTACCTGATTCAGTTGATTATTCTTCCCGCGATTCAGTTGATTATTCTTCAGCAAAAAAGATGGCAGCATGCAGCCATTTCTAGCACAGCCTGACATACAGATGGTTCTGTGTGTGGCAATTGCCCGACTTTAGCTGTGCCTGTGTTATACCTAGTAAGCAAGGCCCCTACTACCGGTATCTAACAGTTATATTGCGATCTGAAGTGTACTCTACCAGTAAACATGGTTAAATTTATAAATCCCATTTTTAGAGTATGGATAATTTTCAAAGTAATTTTTAAAGTCAATTACAGTCTTGGCAATATAAGTTGTAGCTATGTGAAGCAAGCCTTTTAGTATTTTGATGCAAATTGGTGTATACCCAGTCACCTAAATTTACCCATGTGCATTAACTGTGTATTAAAGTGTCCTAACACATGTGTAATATCAAGAGAAATAGGAAGAAATCGGAAGAGTTCTCTACCATAAAATTGTAAAAAGGTTAATATTTATAATTACTTTCATCTAAGCAGTTGGCAGTTTTTCAAGGTGTGTAGTCATTTCTGATTTACCCTTAAGTATGAGTTTCCCCCAAATCAACTACACATTCTCTACTTTTATTTTTGCATAGTGTTTTTTTAATTATTATTATTTCTGAAAGAATCAACCAGGGTTGCCATTTAATCATCATTTTCTATGTCTGTTTCAGCTCCACAATCTGATGACCTTGTGGAAAGAGTCCACAACATGTTCTTAGAGATGGAGGAGAAGCTTAAGCAGGACCCTGCCACATTTGCAGAGCCCTTTAAGGCTATGCTACAGTCTCATAGGAGGCTTAAGACTGATAGCAGTCTCACATCTGCTATCAGAATGTATGGGAGATACAGTGGCGTCAACCTTGCCAGGCGCAAGGTTAAGCCCAAGGTAGGTATCCTTAAGACTTCTGGACCTAGCATTGGCGTGCAGCCAACAGCCATTGCTCGCAGAAGAGTGAAGATTGGGGGGAGGAGAAACTTGACATCGGGACGTCCGACCAAGCAGGCAACAGTTGAAGAACATGGCTATGCCAAAGGTGGTCAGTCATCACAGTCATCGCAGCTTCCACGTAAAAAACGTGCAGCTGCACCACATAATCTGAACCATGCGGTCACAATGTGCCAATCTCTAGGCAAAACCCATAGTAAAACATAGTTTTTGTCTTGCCTGCGTACATGTATATAGACGTCACTCTTTCCGACGTCATTGTCGGCATCAACAATTATGTTGTACTCACAATAAATTTCCATAGCCTTTAGGTAGTATCACCAAATTCACACCAGTGGTACTTGCATCTCTTGAAGACTCGGGTCGAGTTCGAATATGGGTCATATTCGACAAAGTTCAAAGGTCAAAAAGTCAATGAACTTTATATGAAAAGCATTGTACACACAAAACTTATCCATAGCTTTGAGGGAGTATTGCCCAAATTTACACCAGTGGAAACCTTTAATAATGATGAGGTTCCTGGGACCTGAAAATTTGGGATAAAGGAAATATTATTATATGTTATGTTGTTATATATATTAGGTCTATTATTTAGATTTAGGGTTTTAGAGGCAACGATATTTTGGAGGTCCGTCACGGTCGTCTCAGAGAGCTAAATATTAAATCTCATTTCTTAACGTCTAAGCTATGGAGAATTCATAATAACGTAAAATATTGGACGCAATGAACATTCTGCCACGCCCACAAGATTATGATTGGTCAATACATGATTGTGTGCATTCAGCTAACGTGAAGTAACAATAAAACCTATGTTGCTCTTTTTTTATTTTTCCTCTTAAGCCACGCCATTATTAGTGATTGTGCGCATGCAGCTATTAAACGTGACGTCACCATATGAATTGCACCATCCAAGTAACTACTTCGTTTTCAATAATTCTAACGTCACAATAACTTCAAGTAACAACTTGGATTGGGGATATGTAAATTCTAGATGTTCGACTTTGTACAGGTAAATGATTATATTAGTGTTACGGTAGGCCAACTGTTTTCTTGAAATTCAAACATTTTTAACTTTCATGTTAGTTGTGCACCAGCACCACATAAATGCTTGGGAAATTTCATATTTGCACTCGTTTCAAGCTTCAATTGCCAAGATGCAGTTTACAAGTACATGTACTAGTATATTATAAAAAATGGTGAATAAATCACAATATCTCTGTGGAGTATCTAAATAATAATTATAATATTGGATGATCAATTTTCGCGGAAATACGTGAAATATTGTTACTCGCTGAAGAAAAATATTTTCACGTATCATCCATTATTATGTGTATTCAGTTCGTTATCTCCAAAGTAAAGTGCGGTGCACGCCTCTGCGCCCATGAATCCGCCTATGTTCAGATCTCTTTTATCTACATGTGCATGTATTTTCAAATAAAAATTTCTTATAGTCATTTCTTGCATCTAAATCTTAACACACTGTCAATTATCTGTTCAAATTTCTACTATTGTTTGCTTGGACTTTTACTACATATTTCTTCTTTATATAACTATTTATGCATACACATACTCCTGTATCTTTTGTATTACTTCTCTGACATTGAAGGATTAGATTACCTCACGAAAAAAAAAGTATATGAATGTAAAGCAGTAATAAAGTGCAAATGAATTTCATGTAAAACTGGTGTATAATTTCCTTTATATGTTATGTGTCTGTACATTACACTAGACAAAGTGATGAATGAAAAAGAGAGAAAGAGAGGTCTTATAAACAAATATCATGAATTTAAAATGAGAAAGAGAGAAAGGGAGAGAGAGACAGAGGTCTTAGAAACAAATATGAATTCAAGAAGTGAGAAAGAGAGGGAGGTCTTAGAAACAAATATCATGAATTGAGAGCTAGAGAGAGAGAGGTCTTAGAAACAAATATCAAGAAATGAGAAAGAGAGGGGGGGGGGTCTTAGAAACAAATATGAAGAGAGAGAGAGAGGCCTTAGAAACAAATATGAAGAGCGGGTTAATGAGAGAGAAAGAAAGAGGGGTCTGAGAAATACATACGAGAGAGAGAGTGGGTCGAGAGAGAGAGGTCTTAGAAAACAAATATGAAAAGAGATGGGGGGGGGGGGGGGCGGGGAGAGAAATGGGTCTTAGAAAACAAATATGAAGAGAGATGAGGGGGGGGGGGGAAGGGTCTTAGAAAACAAATATGAAGGGAGAGGGGTCAAGAGAATTAGAGAAATTAGGTCTTAGAAACAAATGACATGAATTTAAAAAATGAAAGACGTGATCCCACAATAATAGAAAATGGTACGAGTGCAATATTTAAATCACAGTTTATGTATTACATTACCATTACACATATTATGTCGAGTGTAGTCTGTGTATGTGTCGATATGTGTACACGTGTGTTAGGGGGGGGGGGGGGGTCCGAATCAGCAAATGGTTTCAAAGTAGGCTACACGTCAAAAATTGAAACCCTGAAGAAGGCGGAATTAAACCACAAAAACCATAATATTATTTGGTTTCTCTCTTTCCTTACTTTGATTATTCCTTCTCTAATTTCTCTCTTTCTTTCAAGTTAGTTTTTGTTTTCTCTCTCTGCTTATGACATTCTTTGTTTCCTCTCTGTTCTTTAATTATTTATTGTTTTTCTCTATTTCCTTCTGTTGTTATTCGTTGTTTTTCTCTCACTCGTACGTCTCGATACAAAAGTACATGTACCGCGTACCGCGACACTGGACATATAGGACGTACGTTGAGCATTGCAGAAGAGCTACGTGCGCGCGCAATATCTTGTCATGGATAGACTTTTCCCAGTCGGTTCCTTGAAATTTATTGGGAAAAGGTCCAGGCCAGGGTGTAAAACGCAAAGTCGCGACCGGGGGGGACGATTTTTTTTTTTTTTTTGGGGGGGGGGAGAAAAAAATCTGCATCACCACCGCCCTTACATGTTACATGCAGGCCCCGCGGAACGTTTTTCAAAGTGGGAGGGGGAGGGAGCTAAAGTATTTTCGATCAGATAGAGCAAAGCAAGTGGGGCGTAAATTGTCGCGGGGTCCAGGCCAAAGCCCCGGCGTGGGTCAACCCTTACAAAAAAGTTCTATAGAATTCTATAAAAAAAATTCTATAGAATTTCTATACGCAATTCTATAGAAATGTTTTATAGAAATTCTATAGAAAAGTGGGCCACTTTTCTATAAGAATTCTATAGAAATCTATAACGGACCTCTATAGAATCTCTATAAAACATTCTATAGAATGGCCTTTAGAAATTCTATAGAATTTGTTTTATAGAATTCTATAAAAAAAAATTATAAAGAATTCTATAGACCATTTTATTCTATAGCAATTCTATAGAAATGTTTTATAGAGATTCTATAGAAAAATGGGCCACTTTTCTATACAAATTCTATAGAAATCTATAACGGACATCTATAGAATCTCTATAAAACATTCTATAGAATGGCCTATAGAAATTCTATAGATATTTTTTATAGAATTCTATAGAAGTTTTGTTGTAAATAATTCTATAGACCATTATTTACCAGTTGAAAACCAGTTTATTATTCAGTAGCGACCAGCAATCAATTGATAATTAATAATCAATATTGCATGACATCTGGCCACCGACTATACCATATTTATATAGACTCCTGCAATTGCTCCATCACAAAGATCATTTGAAACAAAATACAGTTGAGTATATATTGTTAATTAAGTAGTGCGGAGATCTTACATACATTATATACAAAATTATACATGTTTTTACTGGTTAGTAAATTACATATATTAATATATCTATTTTACGTCTTAAGTTACATGTTTAAAAAAATCGTACATATATATTATATTTGTCAATAATTGTCTAAGAAAATATAAATCACAAAATTGATGTTAATTGTCACATTTGCTTGACAGATCATGATAATTACATTTTCTGTGAAAACATGCAAATTATCATGAATATGCATGAGATACATATCTTCATATAAAAAAAAAATTCTATAGAATTCTATAGAAATTTAGATCTATAGGAAACTTATTCTATAGAATTCTATAGAGAAAACTGATTTCTATAGACATCCTTAAAAATTCTATAGAGAAGTGGGGACGCCATTTTTTATATTAAATTTTCTATAGAAATTTAAATCTATAGAAAACTTATTCTATAGAATTATATAGAGGAAACTCATTTCTATAGACAACCTTAACAATTCTATAGAGAATTAACTTTTCTATAGAAATTTCAATCTATAGAAAACTTATTCTATAGAATTCTATAGAGGAAACTGATTTCTATAGACAACCTAAAATATTCTATAGAGAATTAACTTTTCTATAGAAATTTAAATCTATAGAAAACTTATTCTATAGAATTATATAGAGGAAACTGATTTCTATAGACAACCTTAAAAATTCTATAGAGAATTAACTTTTCTATAGAAATTTAAATCTATAGAAAACTTATTCTATAGAATTCTATAGAGAAAACCGCTTTCTATAGAGAATTCTTAAAAGTTCTATAGAGAATCTGGAATGTTATAGAGTTCTATAGAACTCTATAAAGCGTTCTATAGAATTCTATACAACTTTTTTGTAAGGGAGGGGCGAAGCCCTATGGAGCTCAGCGGTTTTAGGCATTAAATTACGATCAGATGAGCAAGTGGCCGCCTTAGGGCCCTTGGTCGGGTCAAGGGGGCGAAGCCCCCGGAAGCTCAGGGTTTTAGGCTTTTTAATATGGTCATATGACCACACAATGGCCCACTTAGGGCCATGGTGGGGTCCAGGGGGCCGAGCCCCCGGAAGCTCAGGGCCCCGTTGCATAAAACTTTTAACGTAGCGTTAAGCCCCTAATTTAGCGGTAAGTCCAGAAACAGCGTTAAATTTAAAGTTAGCGTTAACTTTCCGTTGCATAAAGAGTTAACGTAGTTTTTTAGCGGTAAGCACTTCAGAAACAGCGGTAACTTTACTACAGCTATGAAGGTAGCGTTAACTACCATCAATCAATTACGGTAAGCTTTCATTCCAAGATGGCAGCCATACTACATGCCATACAGCACGCGGCGGCTCTCAGGAGAGAGAGGGTATTTCGGGACCGGAGGCATCCCTTAGACCTATACGACGACGAACAAATGTTCAAGTGTTGTATAGGTTTAGCAGGCAGGGATGCCTCCACCTCATTAACAGACTATCCAGAAGGATCCAACATAGTACCCAGAGAAACCACGCGTTACCCCCAAGCTTGCAAGTTTTCGTCGCCCTTCGTTATTTCGCCACTGGCTCTGTGATGGATTGTACTAGCTGCATCCATGGCATCCACATCTCCACTACATCCAGGACGGTACGGAGAGTCGCTCTAGCCCTCGGCGAGCTCCGGGATGAGGTATTTATTCATTCTGTTAATGTTTTTATGGCATGAATATGATCCAATCTTAGACTTTAAATCCTGTATTAATTATGTTAAATGTGATCATTTCACTTTTCATGGTTGAATTGGCAAGAAAATCACACATTTTTGCCAATATTCATTCCTTAAAATATATACCCAGTACAGTGTTCATGAGGCAAAACCCCATTACGGTAGATATATGCCTTAATTCGAGATCTTTTATCCACAAATGAACTTTTTAAATAAGTTCTTTCAAGTCTCGATTTACAACAAAAAAAAGCCCTGTCGTTGCTATGGAGTCCGTCTACCGTCTGCAGCTAGCCCAGCACCCGCAGAGCGACGGCCGACCACAGAGTTCTGTGCGGCCGACTGGCGTATCGGCTGCGATGGCACCGCAATTTCCCCCATTAACTCTTGGAAGAATCATAATTTTCTCAACCTTATACCAAAAAATATTTAGATGACTAATCTAGATCAATTAAATGGCTTACGGATATATATCAGGGTTACTGAAATCAAATTCACGTAACAGAGATTTTATACAATTGTTGTTAAAGTCACTGTAGTCTCCATCGAAATGCAACGAAACTATTTTTTGCGACCAGTCCCACATGTGAAAATTCATGTAAGGCACGAAGATTCTGTACTTACCCGAAGGTTTTGAGTGACCGAGTCACAAACTTCGAGTTGGTTAAACACTATAAGGGGATTCACTAGGTACAGACAGGAAGGATTAGATCTCAGACAGGAATTGGGTTAAAACACCTTTAATAAGGCGACAACGGCCTAGAAACAACAATCAGAATATTACAGACAACAGTCCATTTTCTAGTCTCTCGATCACGATCCCGATCAATCTCGGTCTCGGTATCGGTTCAACGATATCAATCCCTATACTCTCCCCCACCAAAAAATACCCTACGGGTTTTTTTTTAAATATTATTTTTAACATTTCCAAACTGCTCATAAAACAAGCCAAATCTCGCCCGAGACATATACACGTGAAGCAACAATATCGCAACCAAGCGCGCGTACAGACAAAACATACGACCACCAGTTCTCTTAATATGCTGTGATCGCTATCGACTGTTTTTATGTTGAGTTCAGGATAAATCTATATATTCAGTTCGCTTGTCTGCGCAAGATACCATCAGTACCCAAAAATGTACACTGTAAGAATAACGAACACCGCACCCCAAAAGGATAGCTTTTCCCCGCAAAACAGAGATGCAAAGTGCATAATGTCAAACACCAACAAGAAAAAACTTCCAATACAGATTATCGTCTTAACCTGTTCAAGCATATCCATGAATACCTTTTAAAAAATCAAAATAAGTAACACCGCACCAGCACAGCTGAGTGCCCTTTTGTTTGATTTCTTTCTAAAAGAAATAACTCGTAGACAAATTTGTAATTTAGCCCTACCTACATGGCTACAGTGTAGGATGTATGTCAACTAAACATACTTCATATCCTCTATTAATGTAAATCCGGTCAGCAGGTCCGGCAAAAAACATTTAAATATATATAACAATATATTATATACATATTGTTATACCCGATTTCGGGTCAGATATAGTGTTTACCAAAGTATACATGTAGGATGTTAGCGAAACTAACAGCTGTATATGTGTAAATTATAAACTACACTCAATTGGTAGTTCTTCTGTTTCGTTTATCTTTTGGAACACAAATTCTGTGTATATACTGTATAACAATTTCATGTGCACAAAAATTCAGTGTACATGTATAACTCTTAGTAAAACACTAGATGCAATGACAGAAAATTCACAGGGAATCACAAGTTTATATACAGTTCCAATTTTCAAAAATTCCCAACCGGTTGTATTTATCCTTTAACTGTAAAGATAAGGATCCGACATGTTAATATTAGTCATCAAACACTTCTGAAGAGTGCATAATTCTGCATGAGCCAGAAATAAAGCACATGGGTATGCACCAATATAAATGGTTGACATTAACATACAACATCAGTTGAAATAAGAGTCTGTTAGAATCTATATTAAGAGTCCAGATCAATTAAAACTTAGCGTCCATTTCGTTTCCATCGCGATCCATAGCCCGAATGTGACAGTCCCGCTCTCGACCAAACTGCAATCTTACTCGGCTATAGAGGTAAGTCAATGTAATCGCGGGTCGCGAACTTTCAACCAGTCCTGATCCAATATGTCACAAAAAGCGACAATTTTTTAACAGTGTTGGTAACATGCGAAGTCTATGTTCGAAGTAATTAGCACCCTTTCAATTGGTCCACATGAACGATGCGAGTCACCTTCTTGTTGGCAGCGTTCACCACAAGGAAATTCACTGGGGTTAGTTTTTTCTGCACAACAAACGGCCCAGTCCATCGTGGTGCTAGCTTAGCTGAGAAGTTCTTTTTCGCATTTGACAGAGGTTTAGTCTTCACCATGACTTGGCTTCCTTCAGTGATGCGGCACTCATCACGGCTCTGGTCGTAATATTGTTTGGAGCTACTAACAGCGCGTTGACGATTGTGTGCGATTTCTTCTTGCGTAGGAATGTCTTTGTTTCCCTCAGTCTGCAGGCGGTTAGTCAAGGGAGAAACCAAGCGCCGTCCAAACATAACTACTGATGGTTCTACACCAAGTGTGTCATGACTACTGCTGTTCAGGGCAAACGCGAGTTCGGCGAGATGAACATCCCACTGTCGATGATCAGATCCGGTGTAAGCTTGAAGCATGGCCTTGATGTTACGATTCACCCTTTCGACCCAGTTCGTTTGGGGGTGATATGGCGTGATAAAGATCTGCTCTATCCCCCAGTCTGTGCAGACAGCTCGCAGAACCTTCCCTCTGAATTGGGGGCCATTGTCCGAGAGCAGGGCTCCTGGAGGTCCATATCTGCAGAACAGCTCCCTCACTAGAGTGGTTGCAACCGACTGGCTGGTAGCTGACTTCAAAGGCAGAATCTCCACAAACTTTGAGAAATGGTCGACAGCCACCAGAATATACTCATGCCCAGCATATGACTTTGGTAAAGGCCCCATGAGATCTACACCAACCTTTTCCCAAGGCCTCGAGGAGGTACTAGACAGCATCTTTCCTTGACGTCTCTGGTAAGAAGGCTTTGTTTGAAGACAAACCTTACAACTGCGAATAAAGCTTCTTACAGACTGCGACATACCACTCCACCAGAGACCCATTGACTTCAACCTTTGAAGTGTCTTCTTTCTCCCAAGATGCCCAGCTATTGGCTTGCAATGACACTCAACTAACACTGCATTCTGAAGCACCTTCGGGATAACTACACATTCATTCTTATACAACACCATTTCCTTCAAACTGAAATCTGAAATCTTCTGAACAGGACCTTGATCCTCCCCACCACCATTCTTTTGCTTTTCAAGGATCTGAATGACTGGCAAAAGATCTGGGTCACTCCGTTGGGCCCTCAGGACAGAATCCTTTGTCAAATCCAAAGGAAGAACGACTTCATCCGTGGCCTCTGACTTGCCAACACAAGATGGGCAAGAGTATTTGTCTACATCCTCCGCCTCTTGAGAACCAATATGGACACAAACCTGGTGATACCACTTATCACAATCATCACATTGTACCCAACCAACCAACTCATCATCTGGGGAAATGCAATCACTGGCCGCACATAAGTCCTTTTTATGTCCGCCACAGACTTGATTCGACAAAACCCTGCTTACAACTCCCACCAAAGGGGCAACACCTTTCTCAGGAATCCTAGATAGTGCGTCCGGGACATGATGCTGCTTTCCAGGCCTATATATCACCTGAAACCGAAAATCCTGAAGCCTCAGAATCCAACGTGCAAGTCGCCCATTTTGCTTCTTCTTCCGAAATAACCAGCAAAGTGCCTGGTGGTCCGTTATAACACGACACTCTCTACCTTCTAGATATGGCCGCCATTTCTCTAGGGCCCATACTACAGCCAAACACTCCTTCTCAGTAGTACTATAATTCCTTTCTGCAGCACACAAAGACCGACTTGCATAGGCGATAGTTCTCGTCCCAGACGGTTGCTGCTGGATCAGGACTGCACCGACCCCAACATTGCTGGCATCTGTGTGTACAGCAAACCTGGATTCTTCATCAGGGTAGCCTAATATTGGCTCAGTGAGGAGGCTCTCCTTCAAGGCCTGAAAAGCACGAGTGCAGTCAGCAGTCCAATTCCAGGGAACACCTTTCTTCTTCAATCCATGAAGGGGTGCAGCAACATCTGAGAAGCTAGGAATGAATTTCTGATACCATCCGGCCATCCCAAGGAACCTCTCTAATTCCTTGATCGACCTAGGTTGGGGATAGTTAACAATGGTAGACACCTTCTCGGGGTCCATCTTGAGTCCATTTGAGCTGACAACATGCCCAAGATATTTCATTTCTTGGCAGGCAAACTGACATTTATCAGTATTTACGGTCAGACCCGCTTGTCTTAAGCAACAAAAGATCTCCTGAAGATCAGAGATGTGCTGTTCAACATCCGGAGAGAAACACACAATGTCGTCCAAGTAGACATAGCAATTTCGCCCTATCAGGCCATCAAGCACCTTGGACATCAACCGTTGGAAACTGGCAGGACCATTCACCACACCGAAAGGAAGGACCTTGAAGTGGAATAGACCCCTATGACAAACAAAAGCAGTCTTCTCCTCATCCTCACCTGCAACGCCCATCTGCCAGTATCCACTGCGCAGATCTAATGATGAGAAAACCGAGGCACCATGCAGAGAGCTCAAAATTTCATCCACTGTAGGCATGGGGAAGGCATCAATCTTTGTCACTGTATTCAATTTCCGGTAATCGACACACATCCTGTACTTCCCGTTCTTCTTAGGAACCATCACTACAGGAGCGGCCCAAGGTGAATCTGAAGGCTCAATCTTCCCCATGTCCAGAAGCTTATCCAACTCTTCATCAAGAGCTTGTCTTTTCTCAGGACTCACCTTGTACGGGTGAGAGCGGATGGGGGAAGCCCCTCCTACATCAATTCTATGAATAGCCATGTTCGTATGACCAGGTACCTCACTAAACACAGTTGGGAAGTCTTGAAACACCTGATCTAATTTCAGTCTATCTGTTTCAGTTAGATCAAGTTTCTTCATCTCATCCTCAGCGTGGAGATAAGTATCGACTTCTTCTCCAACATGTGACATCTCCTGCCCACCATTCAATGAGAACTTAACTGGCCGCTCATTGGCCCCATTACTACTTGTGCTATAACTACGACTGCCAAAATCTATGATAAGTTTCACCTTTTCGGCAAAGTCAGCACCAAGGAGGACAGGTACTGGGAGCCTACCAACCACATGAAAGACCTCAGTCGCAGTGCTGCCTCCTAGACCCACTTGCAGGGATGCTAAACCATCAGGCACTAAGGCAGTTTCATTGATCATGCCTAACACCCCTTCAGTTTCACGAGTAACCTCTACCCCTAACTCCTTACACAATTCAAAGGTGACCAGGGAAACCTCTGACCCCGAGTCCAGCAGGGCTCGGGTCTTCACCACTCTGCCATCTAGACCCTGAACAACAACATCTGCAATTGTAGCATCACCCCTATCCTTTGCAATGAAATTGCACCTTGGCGACGGTTCTCGAGCAAAGCCTTGTGGAGGTCCACCCTGGAAACCCGACCCCGTGGCCCCCGGAGGTACCGGACAGTTGGCAATTCTGTGCCCGAGCTGGCCACACCGGTAGCAAGCAGCATTAAAGGATCTACGTCCAGGGGGGTTACTGCTTGCACCTGTCCGTCGTGGAGTGGAGGGATCACTCCCTGAGGTCGCGTTACCAGCATAATTCGCCCCTCTCTGGATCATTAACTCGTCCGCCTTGCGCGCAACTACCATGAGGGATGTGGCTTGTAGCTCCCTCAGTTTCAACCTCAACACTTCATCGGGTACTCTCTCTAAGAACTGGTCTATCATGATCAGATTGAGCCCCTTAGAGACTTCAGGCATCTCTATTGCCTCCTGGGGTATTTCCACCCACTTCAAAAAATAGTCTTGTAAATAACTAGCGAATTCTTCATAACTTTCATTGGTCTTCTTATGTTCTTTTTTGAACTTTATTCGGTATGCCTCCGGAGTGAGGTGGTACCTTCTTTTGATGGCCAGGACAACATCGTCGTAGTCATTCTGTTCTCTGGCACTCAGGGCGTGGAATGCCTGCTGAGCTCTTCCGGTCAGATATGGTTCTAACAGCCGAGGCCATTCACTCTTTGGCTTGTTTGCTGCCAGGGCTAGTCGCTCAAAAGTGCTAAGGTAGCACACCACATCATCATCGCTACTTAGCTGATGTAATCCCTTTAACGGAGGCCCAGTTTGTGCAGAGCTACCGATTGCAGCAGACAGTAAGGATTTGCATAATTTCTCAGTCTCATGATGATGAGAATCTTCAAGGTGCTTCATGACCCGCAAAAGGTCATCCACACCCACACCTGTATTTTTTGGTTCATCCTCTACCAGCTTAGGCAAATCACATAAACATGAGATCCGCTCTTGCTTGGTCTTTACAGCATTGGTATCAATATGATTCAATTCACACAAGTGTGCTATGTGCTCAGCTGTAAATCTGCCGAGATATGCTGATCGGTCTGTCATGGTTAATTTTATCTTTCATTGAGCACTGAACTAGACTAGATCTAGATCTAGATCTAGTTTAAATTTAATTTAGTGACCTATTGAACATGTGTGTTTTAGTGTATGGTGTATGGTTAGTGAGATGGTCTAGACTACTAGATCTACTATTTTAATCAACTTTTATTTATTTAGTCTAGACCCTATGTATTTATTTATTTTTTATTTTATTTTTAATGTTACTTCACTAGACTCTAGACTAGAGTCTACTTGTTTAATAGCTACCTTAACCTTGATTAGTCTATCTGTAGAGTCTAGATCTAGACCCTAGATCTACTACTACTACAACAAGTACTAGGCCTACACAACGCACTATGCACTAATCAATCATGACCGCTATGAGAGACACCACACCACAATATCCTCGTTTAGTTGCTGAAATTAAAGGCTTTTGACAAGTACCAGCATAGACATAGACATATTAGACAACAAGTGGGGCAACAACAGTCACACACTGCATGAACCGACCGTGTCAATTTCTCACCCAATCCTTAGATTTCCAAAAGGCCATAGCACAAAGAAATCCTGCCGATTACGCCAGTATAAGGGGATTCACTAGGTACAGACAGGAAGGATTAGATCTCAGACAGGAATTGGGTTAAAACACCTTTAATAAGGCGACAACGGCCTAGAAACAACAATCAGAATATTACAGACAACAGTCCATTTTCTAGTCTCTCGATCACGATCCCGATCAATCTCGGTCTCGGTATCGGTTCAACGATATCAATCCCTAATAATATGGTTAGAGATGTACATTTAGATTACAGTGGACATAATGTTAATAAAAAACAGTCTAAGCTTAGCTATGAATTTGAAAAGTTTTTTAATTGACTATAATGCCACAGACATATGGCGTGTCAAAAATAATTTAAAGAAACAATTTACATATCACCAACAGAATCCTAAAATGCATAGTAGATTGGACTACTGGGTTATTTCGGAGAGCATAGAAGATATGGTATTTAGCTGCAAAATATTACCTTCAATTTCACCGGACCACTCAGCAGTAGAACTGATTATTAAACTACATTCTTCTACTAATCCTGTAATAAAAGCAGGATATTGGAAATTTAATAACAGTTTATGTAACGATGCAGATTATGTGAAAAGTATGAAAGAAGAAATAACACGGTTGAAACTCAATTTATCCAAAGAGATAATAGATAATAGAATATTATGGGATTATGTTAAAATGGAGATACGAAGCTTTACAAGAAAATACTGTAAGAAAAAAGCCAAAGAAAGAAAGGATAAGATTATTGGTTTGGAAAAAGAAATTTCAAAGTTAGAGGAAGAATTACAAATACCAGCGAAGGTGAATGACAATTCTTTGATTAACGATTTGGAAAAGAAAAGAAGGGAATTGAAAGGTCTTTACGGTTATATAAGTGAAGGGGTAAAAATCAGATCTCGAGCCCAATGGTTTGAAAGTGGAGAAAGAGAAACGGCATATTTTAAGCAACTAATAGATTTCAAAGGGAAAAAAAGTGTTATTAAAGAATTACAAGTAGATGGAAATATAACTGATGATGAAAAAGATATCATACAAGAAATTAGGAGATTTTATTCTAAACTGTATGCTAAATCAGAAGAAGGATTATGCGAAAATATTAATTTTTTCCCCAAAACCTTACCCAAATTAACAGAAAATCAGAGGAAGCTATGTGAAGGAAAAATTAACCAGGGAGAGTGTATTGAAATCTTAAAAGAAATGCAGTTAAATAAATCCCCAGGAAATGACGGATTAAATGTAGAATTTTATATTACATTCTGGCATGTAGTTGGTGACTTAGTTCTTAAGGCATTTAACGATACCATGAAATTCAAGGAATTGTCGCCTTCTCAAAAACAAGCAATCATAACGCTTATACATAAGGATGGTAAAGACCCCAAATTCATTAGTAATTATAGACCTATCTCCTTACTCAACGTAGACTATAAGATTATTACCAAAATACTTTCTAAAAGAATAAAAAAAGTTTTGAATGAAATTGTGTCGGTCGACCAAGTAGGTTATTTAAAAGATAGAAACATCGGTGATGCAATCAGATTAATCAATGATATGATTTTTCATACTTCTTGTTTTAACAAACCAGGGTACCTATTGGCAATAGATTATGAAAAAGCTTTCGACTCGATTTCACATAGTTTTCTTCAGAAAGTGCTCATTTCTTTCGGGTTTGGGCCAATGTTTTGTGAATGGGTTACAATTTTACTTACCAATGCTCAAAGTTGTGTTTTTAATGGGGGTAAATCAACCGGATATTTTAAAGTTCAAAAGGGTGTAAGACAAGGAGATCCGTTATCTCCATATTTATTTGTTTTATGCATAGAATGCTTAACTCACTGCATTAGAAATGATAAGTTGGTAAAAGGTATTTGTTTTGGAGAAACAGAAATAAAGATGATCTTATATGCAGATGACATGTCAATTTTTGTACGAGACATAAACTCGATTAATAGAATAGAGGTAATCATGGAAAATTTTAGGAAAATATCAGGACTAAAGATTAATGGAAATAAAACATTCATTTTACCCTTAGGATCTTCTGTTGGCTCTGCGACTGTGTATCCTTTTGGAAAGGAGGCACACATTTTAAAAATACTCGGTATATATTTTACATTAGATCCCAATGTGGCGGAAGAGATGAATTACAAAGAAATATTAAGCAAAATAAAGAAATTGTTAAATTGGTGGAAACAAAGAGATCTTACTTTGATAGGGAAAATTCATTTACTGAAAACATACGCATATTCAAAACTAATCTATGTAAGCTCTTTGACTCCAGTGCCTGAATGGGTTATAAAAGAAATTGATGAAATCTGTTTTAATTTTCTATGGCGAGGTAAAGACAAAATTAAAAAAAGTACCATGTATTTTGATTACAAGCAAGGAGGATTAAAAATGCTCAACTTTCAACTTTTTGTGAAAGTACAAAAGGTGATGTGGATTAAAAGACTTGTAACAGGAAACCAGAGAGTTAAATGGAAAAAGTATTTCAAATATTTAATGAGACCTTTCGGAGGAAATTTTATTTTTTACTGTAACTATTTACCTAACAAGATCGATATACAATTACCAAAATACTATCGGGATTTAATAAACATTTGGTTAGATATGAATGATTTTATTAAAAAAGATACAACTCACAAAGGGAATGAAATTTTTTTAAATAATAGGTTTATACACAATAGTGGAAAAACATACTTCAATGAAAATCTTTTCTTAAAAAATACTTACAGATTGTACCATATTATAGATGGAAAAGGAACGTTAAAGTCGGACACTTATTTCAGATGTATGGGACTAGAGGAAGAGGAAATATCAATGCTTAAAGAAATCTATGGTAATATACCTAAGGAATGGAAAATCGATTTAACAAAGAGGCAAATTTCATTTCATGACCTAAAAATAGAATTTATGTTCACAAAGAAAACATTCCAATTTGAATCGGTTTGTTCGAAGAATCTGTACAGGGCATGCATACAAAAAATGCAAGACGTCCCTGTCAGTTTTCAGAATTTACATTCATCATACAATCTGTCGGTTAAAGAAATTGAAAAGGTTTTTGTCCGACCAAGAATTAGTACTTTAGATAATAAACTAAGAGAATTTCAATTCAAATTGCTTTATAAAATTGTTTATGTCAATCGTTATTTATACAGGTTTCAATTCATATTAAGTGATAAATGCTCATTTTGTGGAAAAGAAGAGGAAACATATAGGCACATATTTTTTGAATGCGAAATGGTGAGAAAATTATGGGATCAATGTAGTGATAGTTTGGATATTCCAATCCTTAAAGATATGAGCTGGAAGGAAGTTCACATTGGATTAGACGAAATAACCGAAGATAGGCAAATGATTAATCACGTGGTTTTATTAATTAAATATTTGATATTTATTAGTAGGGAAAAAAAAGAAGCCTCCAAGTATTGAAGAAATAAGAGAGAAAATATTCAAAAGTAAACAGGAAGAAAGAAAGAGTGCTACTGAACGAAATACGTTGACGTTCCACTATAAAAAATGGGAACATCTCAAGGTAAACATGGACAATATGCAAGAAAATGCAAGGGATGAGGAAAGGGGAGGCCTGCCCGGTTCACAGCTGTGTGTGATTGACCGGTCTCGACTGCCTTGAGCTGCCCACGTCTTCTTGTTTTGTTGTTGTTTGTTTTGTTTTCTGTTTTTTGTTTTCTGTTTGTTGTTGTTGGTTTTGTTTTTAACGGGGGTAGGCGGTATAACAAACTTTAATCATTCGATATAACTGAGTTGATTGTAGTCTGTACTTTGTTCCAATATGTTATAAATTATAATATGTAATAGAGATACTAGTACTACAGAACAAAATATAGAGGGGGGGGGGGGGGGTTATAACAATATTAATTCATTCAATATAATTGAGATTACTGTATTTTGTACTCTGTAATTGGTTCCAATATGTTATATATTACAATTTGTATGAATTAATATTATTTATTGAGTGAATACAATAAAGAATATTACAAAACAAAAAAAAATATGGGAGGGGGGGGGGGCAGTATAACTTATATCTTCATTCAATATTACTAAGATTGATTATACTCTGTGCGGGTTTTTTCCCCCCATTATGTTATATAGTTAAATGATGTATGATTCGATGTTATGTATTGAATGATATAATGTAACACAGATGTACATGTATGAATTGATTGATGTATTGAATGAACACAATAAAGAACATTACAAAACAAAAAATATAACACTATAGCATAATGATTTGTCAACACGGTACTGCAAAAGTACTCACAAAAGTTTTGAAATATACACGAACGGTTTTTTGTAAAATTGTTCACCTCTGCTGATCGCAGGTATATCTAGAGGCTTGGCCTTTGCTCTCTTTACATATTCCGACGATCCTGCGCGGTGTATCGAATTAAACGTGCAGCGAGAATTATCTAAAGTTAGACACTCAAAATTTTGTTGTGAAAATGAAAGACGGCTGTAGCTATGGTGTTGTCAATTTGTTTTCTTGATCGTGCTTATTTTTTTTTCATATGATCGTGTCTATACCAGTTGTTTTGAGACGTTTACCAAATGATGAATATAAACACTTTCATGCTCCTTACTACCTAAAAAATCCATCATCTAAAGAACAAACCCAGACGGTTTTTTTTAATTGATAAATCAAAATTAAAGAAATGAAACAGCTGATTTTTAATAAAATATGATAAAGGATACATAATTAAAAAGTTATCTTGGAATTCAAACATGTGATGGCATCATAGTGGGAGTTTTTTTCTAATTTCATCAAATCACTGCTGTTTATATAATTTCTTATTCATGAACTATATCAATAATTGAACATGAAACACTTGACTTATTACCTCCCCCTGAAAAAATTCCCTTATCATAACAATTTGTTATAGTGAATTGACTATGATGAGAAATAGTACTATACAATAAAACATCCATGGTATATCAAATTAGATGAAAAATCATTCACTTTTTTTGTTGTTGAATATTAACGCTATTTACAGTCTGTGAATTTGAACATTGCCAAAAGTGTGACATATATGACAACAATTTAACACATATTTACTCTTTACCAACAGGTGATCAAGTTCCCGGAAACCATGGAAGAAATCAGAACAGCGCAGGTGGACTTTTTCAACCTCGCTGGCATGCCCAACGTTGTCGGGGCCGTCGACGGGACTCACGTTGAACTGCATGGGGCTCCCCTCGACGACGAGTACATCTATACGAATCGGAAGGGCAAGCACTCCATAAACGTCCAGCTTATTTGCAATGCGAGGTACAAGATTACAAACGTGTGTGCAAGATGGCCTGGGAGCACTCACGACAGCCGAGTATTGAGGGTATGTGACGGTTTTATCAGCATCTCTGATCACTATTATCATCACTGCCAATATCATGATTATCATCCTACTCATCATTAAAATCATTATCACCATCATCATTATCATCATCAATCATCCATTAAGCCTATATTAATAATTTTAATTTTTAATTTAAACAAATAAATGTCACATTGATATTAAAGAAATATATTAAAGTACTATGTAATCTCTGACATCTTTCTCAATTTGTTTGCTATGGACTGAGAGAAGCCCAAACTGTATTTGTTTTGTTTTGTTAATCACATTTTGCAAAGATAATAATAATGATACATTTCTTCATAATTCAATACACAGAACAGTCGCATTGGAGAGCGTTTCGCAGACGGAGAGCTACCTGGCATCTTGGTTGGAGATTCCGGCTACCCCCTCCAGCCTTGGCTAATCACCCCACTACGGGACCCACAAGGCAATGCTGAAAGAAATTACAACAGGCAAGTACTCAATCCATCACGTTCACTCAAATCTTTAAAGTGTTACTTACAAATAATCAGAGAGCCCTTCAATGATTAAAAGTGATGGAATGTATCAGTTTAATAACATAATACCAACTATATTTGTACAAAGTACATCTCAAAATTTGCACATAGATTATATTACCATACAATTTATATACATTTATAAATTATGTTCATTTGAATATAAATAATGTATAACTTAAAAAAGATAAATAAATATTTAGATCTTATAATAGTATATAACTATATTGGTACAAAATGAATACAATTGTAGTTTGAGTCTTTGTTAATGATGTAATAAAGGAAGAAAAGGTCTTGGCAAGATAATAGCATATATTATATCGATATTTACAAATGGTTTTGCTTAAAGGGTAAGTTGGGTTAATAAAGATCCTGAGAGATGTAGCATGTACGATGGCTTGCAAAAAATGATTACTACAGTGTTGGATTATTTATTCATTCATTATAATATTTCTGACTACTATGTATACAGGGCACACTGCAGAACACGAGTGACAATAGAACAACTGAATGGGCAATTGAAAAACAAATTCAGGTGCCTGATGGGACAAGGGATCCCGATGTCTGCACCAAGAGCATGCGACATCATAATTGCCTGTGCCGTGCTCTTTAACATCGCCAAAGACCTTAAAGAACCGGAACAAATCATTGAAGTGGAACCGGATGAAGTGCCACACCACCCCGCAGACCAGAACCAGCTGACTGGCATTGCTCTTCGAGCAGAACTCATCAATAATTACTTTTCATAAATGTCATAACTTGTTTGCAAGCACTATACAGTATATTTCAATGTGAATGTATAGATTTAATGCTGTATTTTATAACAACAAAATACAGTGATCATAGTTTTCTGACCTCCTAACTTTTACTAATTTTAGTTGGTTAAGAAACACGGTTCTGTCAGGTTAAAGATTGACTTGTACCTAACTGGTCTATGGAACTTCCAAAACAGTGCAATTTACCATCTTCCCTTAAAGGTGGAGTATACATTTAAAGGCTGAAAATATAAACATGTGTAAATCTGAGAGTAATCAAAAGATAAAACCATCTAAAAGTTCCTCTTAAAAATATCGGAACTTGGAATTGTCTTTGTGGAAGTGTTTCTACTTAGGTTCTAATATTTCAGATACTTGTACTGCACAGTGGTATGTTTTGTGCCAAGTAAAGACTGATTCATTTTCAGTTTGGTTATTGCAAGAGGTGCAATTACAATGTGCACATATTCAAATGTACTCTTCACATGTATTGTTAACTTTGAAAAAGAATTGAATCATGCACTCAACAGAATCTGACAATAAAGTCTTACATATTACCAATATTCTTTGTTTCATTTGGATTCTAGGTCACTATCAACTTTAAACAGACAGGAATAATCTGACACAATTGTGATTCATGCTGCATTTGACAAAATTAAAAAATTGTTTGGAAGAAGAGAAGGAGATGGAGATGGTTTAGGAGAGAGAGAATGGAAAGGGGGAGGTGAAATTGTACATAGTTTGAAGAATACCAAAAGCGTCTTACCAAATATTGAGCAGGAGAAACTTGATATGTTTGAAGTCAATGGAATCAAATCAAATAGCGTTAAATTTTCTAAACATGAAAAAAAAAAAAATCATTTTCCACAATCATGATTTGATGAAAAGTATTCTGACATCACTGTCAGCATACTTTTCATCAAATCATGATTACTTTTCATTAAATCATGATTTTTTTTCATCACTTCAAGCTTCTCCTGCTCAACTTGAAGGAGACGCTCTTGGTACTCTTCATACGCCACCCCCTTAGACTTTTTCACTGTTTTTTTCCCACCAAATTTTGTCTTCATCTTCCCCCTTCTGGGCTCTCTCTCCACAACCATCTCTACCTCATCCCCCTCCACCTTCTCCTCCTCCACCTCCTCCTCCACGGCTCCTGCCTCCTCCCCCATTCTTTGGAGAAGCTCCACGGCTCCTGCATTTTGAGACAACTGTGAAGTAGAAATGAAAACAAAGCCAAAACTAAATTGTAAATACTATTCCTTTTTTTGGTCAAAAATTTGAAATGGAAATTGCATGTTTAGGTGTTTTGCTTATTCTCAAGAAATTCAGAACAGTTGCTCTTTTTATATTAATTTAAAAAAAAAATATATGACAATAATACATTAAGTACAATTTTGAAATAAACAATATAACAAATACAGGAAATATTTAATTGAATTCCCTTTTCAAAGAAAAAATAAAATTACATTGATAAATTAAATTGTAAATTCCAATACACCCTCTACATTCATGTGAGGGTTTTTATGACTCTCCTGTAATAATGAATACTTACCAGCAGTGTCGAAGCTCCAGTCTCGCTGGACTGAGGCAAGATCCCCTCCTTGACTTGGGTTGTCATGGCGCTCAGCACCATCTCATGCCTTGCATTGTACTCGAACGCTCCTCCCCCTGGAGATTGAGAAGACAAAACAAGAAAAGAAGAAGAATTAGATAACACATTATAGAACTTCTCAAAGATATATAAAATGGTTCTTTTTTTTTAAAGAATTAAATAAGAAAAATATTGAGAATCATTCAATGACTGTCAATTCATTGTTACATATGTATTTAATTTAAACCAAAACAATTACACTGACCTTTAATTAGACTACAGTAGGCATCACAGTGACGATGACAATTTTAGTGTGATATGTATGTGACATGAAAGATTTGCAGAGTTGTGTTGTCGTCAAGATAGACACCTTACCCTGAGCAATGAAAAGATTGCTTAATAAAAAGCACACATTTACTTAGCCTTTAAAAAATTCTGTTTGAGCTGGTAATAAATTTCTATGCACAACTCAAAGACAGACAACAACAAAATAATTGTAAAGTGGCACAGATTTTATTTCACATCGTAATTTTTTTTAAAGCAAAAAGACTCACCTGTCTTATTGCGGCTGTCTCTATATTTTTTGGCCTTTGACCTGAGGTCGTTCCACAACAACCTCAGGTCCTTGCCCGAGCGGTTGGGGCAACCTATCACCGCCATGGTGATGGCTGCCTCCTCCCACGCCCTTTTCTTCCTCTCCTGCACCTACATACAAATAAAGATTGGAGGTAATATTATAGTTTCGGGAACAAGAATGGAATAGCACTCATGCATATGCACATTTTATGTCATTAAAGTTCTAATCCTTGCAAAAATACATTAACTAAATGTGAAAAAGAATCATCCCGTAATACTACAAACACTACAAATATTAAATACAATTAAAAGCATCAGTTATATTTTGTTTCGGTTTCAAAATGCCCCTTCTATATTTTGCAGTGATTGGTCTCTTCACGCCCCAAATCTGAAGGGGAGGGTCTCACCTCAAAATAAAGTCATTTAGGAGGGAATGTAAGTACCATTATTAGCACGTAAATTGTTATCATGTAAATTTCAGAAGTCTTACCCGTTCGCTGCAGTTTCCTGCCTTGCCGAATAGAATGGCACATTTCCCCTGAATAAACCTGCACAGATGCTTGATTTGGCTATCGCTGTAGTTTCCTCTCCTCTTTGTTTCTGCAAAGACCAAAGTTACATTAACCTTCAAGTGTTATTCATTCGTTCATTGTTAAGCAATCATTTTTTTAAATAAATTTGTTGCTCAACATGGGGGGGGGGGGGGGGGGGGTCTAGAGCACCATATTTAAAAAAAAAAAATAACACCCCCCCCCCCCCCCCCCCCCCCTCTTGAGCAAAATTTATTAAATATTAAAACAAAACAAAATATTGTTAGGGGGGGGGGGGGGTTTCACGCAAACCCCTGAACCTCTATTTTGACAGAGGTGCAATTACATTATATACGCAACAATCTAGATATAGGGTAGACCTAGATCTAGTGCCCAATGTCTGTCACAACTGACACAACACACACACTAGCAGGCCTAGCTCGTTTGTAGCTGTTGTTAAAAGCTACGGAAAGCACTCGAGTCTTGAACTAAACTAAACTAAGTAAAGCAGCATATAATTCAGATTTTAGTTTTGGGTCTAACGCAACTTGCCCACGTACGTCACTAATTCAATTTAACAACACAGACAGAGTCAGCTTGAATTCGGTTATCATTCTTCTTAGTCTGTCATTCAAATTTTCAATGTCATTGACTCATCAAGTTGAAAACCAACTTTAAACCACTTAAACCAGCACCTTAGGCTTAGGCTTAAGTTGGTGGCCGCACACGACGACACACCTCCAGTTTAAACACCTTTACGGTGTCTTTTGGAGGAATCCTACCAAGTACCAAGTACCTGCATCGATAGGACTAATTGAGCTGAGACTGAGTGAGTGGTTCATTAAAATAATAAAATTACAACTTGAAATCAACTGAACTTAGGTTTAGAAACAGAAAAATAATCAAGGAAAATATATCGAACTGTGACTCTGCATCGTAAGGAGCCTTGTTAGTCGTTTGAAATACCATGGATGATGTATTTCGATGTTTAAATTAATTAATAGCAGACCTTCGCGGACGTATACAACAAGCAATGTACGATACCCACACACACAGAGATGCCGTTAAATCGCCCCCAGAGCTCCGGGGGAGATTCGCGGGGCCATCCCGTTCGGCACAGCTGCATCAACACACCACACAATTCATCACCGACACCGTAACAAAAACCGTCATTATATTCGATGAAATTTGAAGAGATTCGCACTATTTATGAATTCAACATGACTAACAACAATTCATTTCATTTCTGAAGTACTGCAGTTTACAAAAGTGGATCGATAAATTATAAAGGCGTAAACTTACGTTAGTTGGGGACGCCATTGCACCACACTGAACTTCGGTTTCTCGGAACAGTAGCAGACGGTCGACAAAAAATAAACATCCCGCTCGCCGATCTGCGCATGCGCCTGCTTGTTTCGATCGATTCAATGACGTTGCTATTATAGTAGCTTACTACTCTTTTTATGCAATGGAAAATGCCAATTATAGTAGCTTACCATTAATTCGCCAGCCAATTATGGTAGCTACTATAGTTTCAATTATGGTAAGAAAAAATTTTATGCAACGGGGCCCAGGTGTTTTAGGCATTTAATTATGGTCAGCTGAGCAACCAGGGGCCCGCCTTGAGGTCCTTGGTGGGGTACAAGGGGCAGAGCCCCCGGAACCTCAGGGAAAATCATGCCATTTCAGCAACATTTGTAAATAAGTCACTGGTATCGAATTAGAAATAAACCACGTTTGAATTTTATCGGGTGGGGAGGGGGGGGGGGGGGGAGGGGGGGGAGGGGGGGGGGGGGGACTGCCCCAACTCCGAGTGAGTGAGCATAGTGAACGAGAGGGGTGAAGTTGACGAAAGTGACTAACCCCTCACAGGTTTTGAAGTTTTGTTGTATTACAAAATTATATTCCCTAGCAAAACTATAGTATGAAAACAAACTTTTTTCAAACTTCACTTTTCTACAATATTTACTTTTACATTTTGAAGGATATTATGCGAGGGAGCATAACTCCCGAGCTAGAAGATTTTTGTATTTGTATTTGTCTAAACGCCGCACTCTTGGGCCCTCCAAAGCCTAATACCAGTCTTTAGTCAGTATTTGCTGTACATTATTTTTTTGCACTTTTTCTAATTTTCCGGGGGGGACGACCCCCCCCCCCTACAAAAATCGAGGGGGGGACTTGTCCCCCCCGTCCCCCCCCCCCGGGATCGCCGCCCCTGGCAAATGGTATACCCATATTAGGGATTTCCCTCGAAACTTTATAGGTCCATTTTCCACAAGTTTCGGGTGTTCGCCATGCAAAAAACAGAAAATGTTAGACATTTCGGAAAAACGGACCCATGTTTAGTGATATTTTTGTAAAAAAATGGGACCCATGTTTAAAGTTTTTTCCCCCTGAGTTAATTTATGATGTTACATGACATATTTAGAATATGAAGGCATTTGAAGAGCCATGCTTTTCAGGGAACATGTCTTATCTGCATGATGTTCTTCCACACTTGCATAATAAGAATGATTACGCTCACAAATTATTTTTCACCTCTTCCCAGAACTCAACCTTCTCTTTAAATTAATATATTCAACGTCTGTTATTATATAAGTGTTATTAAGACGTGTTATATACCTCACTTAAGGAATCCAGCCATCTGATTGGTCGAAATTGCATTCATAAACTTTAACTATTCCTGTAAAATTCCCGGTAAAATTCCAAACCCATGTAATAGTTAAACAAAATAGTTCTAAAATATAGTTCCAAAATCCCAGTAACCATGGTTACCCATAGGTTTACATGTTAAAAAAATGGTTTGAGCGATCGCGGATACCGTACGTGTGTGTGCGAAGAATTGGTCGGCATTTTTAGTACGGCAATATATCTCGATTCAAACAAGGCAAAAATGGCTGTAGATCTAGAAACTTTCCCAAGATTTCAACTTCTGGATGAAGATCAAATGTGAGACATGCTGACAGCAAGAACACCAAAAAGGGTACGTGAAATCTTCCATAATTTTTCTCAGTAGGCCTAGATCTAGATTCTAGTACGCGACAACCAGATGCTGGTGATTGTAGTGATTTGTATGTGACGGACAGATGCAGATCCTTCCCGTAGATCCCTGATTCCCTATGCATTTACATTGGCCATTGCGCACTCGATCATGGTAGATTGGTCGATGTTTTAATTACCAGAGATTCAAACTAATATTGCTCGTGATCCTGAAGGTGATACTCAATAAGTGAGGTGTCATATGAAAGCGCAGGTTTTTCTCCATATTCCCCACAGGGCCGGCCTACCCTTAAAATTGTAAAAATAGAATCTAGATCTAGTCTACTCTCAAAGAAACACTCATAAAAAACAACTGTGCAGATAAACTAGAGAAAGGCCAAGGTGGTGTCATAATTTTGTCGGCATATAAAAGTATCAATGACTGCTTTTATATTTTGAGAAATAGTTGTTTTTATACGCTCTCGGGAAGGTTACAATTGGGCTATTGCCCTCGGCACATCTCGGGCAATAGCACAATTCTAACCTTCCCTTGAGCGTATAAAAACAATTATATACCTCACTTAAGTAATCCAGCCATCTGATTGGTCGAAATTGCATTCATAAACTTCAACTGTTCCTGTAAAATTCTCGGTAACCATGCTTAAAACATTTCAATATTTTTAATAACCATGGTTATTAAAAATAGTTGGTCAGCCTCCATGGTTACCCCATAGGTTTACATGTTAAAAAATGGTTTGAGCGATGGAGGATACCGTATAGTGTGCGAAGGATTGGTCGGTAATTTCAATACAATTGAATCTCGATCGATCTTACCGACAATTTTATCTTGCATTGTTGACATGAAGACGAAAATAAACTTCCAAAAACAAAAAAACAACATCTGCCGATAGATCTTGATCTAAGTTCGTGCCAATATGCATTGCAAAAGTAAAAGAAGAGTCCGTATATGGAGCTTTGCGAAGCATTCATCACACGCGAAGCCGGTTTCAATCCATCTAATGTATATATTGTACAAAACTGCCAAGCATGTGAACAGTGCGCGATGGCCGAGAGGTCTGAGGCGCTGACTTTAGATACATCACCTTTTGTACGCAAGAGTTCGAATCTCATCTTCGACAAAAAAAAAAAGTATTTTTTATTTTTTATTTTTTAGTCTATTTTTTTTCGGCATATTAAAGTATTAATGACTGCTTTGAGAGAAATAGTTGTTTTTATACGCTCTCGGGAAGGTTACAATTGGGCTATTCCCCTCGGCACGCCTCGGGTAATAGCACAATTCTAACCTTCCCTTGAGCGTATAAAAACAACTATTTCTCTCAAAGCAGTCATTAATACTATACTATTTCTCTCAAAGCAGTCATTAATACTACTATTATAATAGCCTAGCAGTTTGAGGCTAGCATGAATATTCTCATTCATCGCACCCTATCATGCATCTTCCCCTTATCATATTCAAATTAATTAAATTGTTCTCACTTATTGCCGTATGAAAAAAAAAACCTTTGGAAGCTATATTTGCGCTGTCAAATACTATTCATCATGCATGATGCACAGAATATTATTACCATATGATTGTGTCGTAACAAACAATATGTAAATCACGCGTATTCGTTTTCGAGTTTACAACAGCGCGCACTAGTGCTAGGCGCGCGCAACGCGCATCCATTTTTGTATTATAAGCGCATCTTAAATGGCATTGTGCATACAAATATGCGTGCGCTAAGCATACGTACGTGCACGCGGTGGGCCTATTCATTGTTTACCTTATATAGCGCGTGCTTGTATAACCGTTATTCTTATGAGTGATAGATCGACCTCAATTCAGCCTTTGATAATAAACGGTTCGATTTGGTTAAGAAATTGGTGAGTATGATACAGACATTAATTCGAAAATGTGGGGTTGATAGCTTGGCATAAGATCGAATGATGCATAGTTAAATGTCTAGGTCCAGATCTAGAGTAGATCTAGAGGGGAGTAGAGGTCTAACTGTATCAAGGGATCGGACTTGTATGACTGACGTCGCTTTACTTCACAAACTCATGGGTCGGGGCGGCATTACCAGGTACTTTAGTACCGGGGAAAAGGGGGCGTGTAGGGCTGATGATGATGATAATGATGATTACAATGCTACTTGATAGCGATGATGATGTTTTTGATGACGGGTAATGATTGATAATTATGTCACGAAGATGATGAACTATGCTAGCCTAGATTCTATATTGATGTGATTGCACGAGGTGTGACTCCAGGGAGCTCCGCAGCCAAAGGCGTCGGAGCAGTCAGAGCTAACGATCTAAGGAAAACTAGACCTATTCAAACGGCGGGTTGGCCGTGGGACACATTTTTTTTCGAAATATAAAGAAGCAGTAGAACTAGAAGTCTAGATCTAGATTCTAGATCTAGATCTAGTCTAATTACAAGTTTTACTTACAATTTTTTTCGACTCCTCTGTAGATCTAGATCTAGTCTACAACCACTTGAAATTATAATTTGGAGAAGTCTTCGATGGGGAAAATGATGATTCCCCGTCCTTACCCACCATGCATCCATTGTGTGGTCACTGGTCAGTGTCAGTCTACTCTAGATCTACTGTACCGTGTGAGTCAAACAAAAGTTAACACCTAGATCTAGATAATTGCTTATTTTTTTAAAAATCATCTAGGTCTATGAACAGTAAATCATTATAGATCTAGATCTAGAATCTACATCATTTGGTATCATTTCTGTGTAGAATGTGTTCACGCTTGGATAAACAGGAGGCATTGTTTGCGAGAGTGCAAAAATCGACTTGCGCCAGAGTGATGCCTACAGTACTATTTGGATTATCGGAGTGAGACTGAGAGAATGGATTGAATGTATCGAATGAAACGCAATTGCTATGCTTTTTGCAGAAGCAAAGTCACACACAGTGACACGCGCACAAATGTTGTTTGATGTTTGATATTCGATATTTGATATGTGTGACATGATTGAATTTGTTAGGGATGTCATTTGGATCTGCAAAGACCGAATTATTACCCAAATCCCAAGTGTTTTATTCAAACATCACATACATGTAGGCAACTTTGGCGCAAACAATGCCTCCTGTTCACTCAAGCGTGAACACATACCACACAAAATGGTACTAAATGATTCGGGATAAAACACTCTTTCATAATATGTATACTAATTTACTGTTCATAGATGATTTTTAAAATAATTAGCAATTTTCTAGGTGTAAACTTCTTTTTGGACTCACACTGTATATCGTCGATTCAACATTGAGCCAGAGCAAAATACACTGAGCTCTTAATATAGGAAATCTTTATATTCAGCTGGTCATATCTCAGCCAATACTTTAACATACATGTATTCAATTGGTTTTTGACATTCGGACTTTAATTTTGATGTTCTTTCGAAAAAATGAATAAAAAATTGAGAAATTCTAAATGAAGATTTGTATGAAAGTTATGATGTCACAGCTTCGGTACTCTATCTAGTATCTAGTCGCTCGCGTTTATTACAAACTAGACCCTAGATCTAGGCCTAGATATATATTTTTGTTTTACCTTGAATCAAGCGTAGACTAGGCCTAACCTATGCTTGATTGCAAAAGACGTTTAATACGAAAATTTGCCCAAATTACAATTGATCGCAAGATACGATCAATTGTAAATGAATCAATCTTAAGTCAGATGAATCTTACGCTTATATTAAATACAGGGCCCTAGACCTGGTCTAGTGGTCTAGAACTAAGACCTGATACCTGATGGGATACTACTCAGTCATTAGTAGTAGACTAGGGTCTACTCTGCTTCACCTGACGCTGGATTCTGGAAATAATCCTAAGTTTAACCAAACGATGTTGATACCTTCTCTAAGTTGAATCAATTATTGTGATTTCTTTTAGGTTCTCCCACGCTTGCAAACTAAGCACAACTTGACTGAACAATCATGATCAACGAAGTACCGGAACAAGTTAGTACGAATGTTTTGATTCTGGTACAGCGATTAATGATATTTATTGCAGCTCATCCTATAACTATACATTATAAGAAAGGCAAACATTATATTCTCCAAGTGTGAAATACGCAGATACTTTTTAATCCTTCAGAAATGCAGATAAGGCCTGTGCATTATGTTTTTCAGGACACTTTTGAATGAACAGTATTCATCAAATGGCACTAACCCTCGTGAAAAGATGTCCTTTATAATATTTTCCAACATTAGTCTTTTTCAGGGATGTATATTGAATATCATGGCTTATTTATCACGTTTTACTAAATTACATGTTCATTACCAGGGCCCCCGTCTTACGGAAGAGTTGCGATTGATTACAAATAATTTGCAATTGATATCAATCGTATATCTCTTGTCTCTTTCGTACAGAGTTGATATCATTTGCAGATTATTTGTGTGTAATTGGGTTTTAACAGACGTGTATCAATCAGATGTGATTATTTACGTTTGGGAACCGGGTTTTCAAATACATGTAATTAACATCCGAAAAAAACGCAACTCGGTTTCGAACCGGGGTCCCCCGAGCCTTTTTTTGTTTAAGTGGAGACCGAGAGCTGAACAAGTAAACCTTACTAGTAGTAGTACTAGACTAACTCACATCTCCCCTAAATTTGTAATCAGTCGCAATTCTTTTATAATTGGTCCATCTATATCACCGTTTACGTTTGGGGACCGGCTTTTCACGTACATGTACATGTACATGTAATTACCATCCGAAAAACGCAACTGTTTCGAACCGGGGTCCCCTCGAGTATTTTTTGTTTTGTTAAGTGAAGACCGAGAGCTGACCAAGTAACGTACTAGTACAAGACCAACTCAGATCTCCCCTAAATTTGTAATCATTCGCAGCTCTTTTATAATGGGTCTATCTAAATCACCACGTGATCCACAGTCCGGTGACGTATCCACAGGACCACTACACCTGGGACCCGTTTCACAAAGCCCTTTTTTCAATGACAAATGACAAAAATCAGTGACAAATCTGCTGATAACCAATCAGAAGCGAGGATTTCACTAGCTTAAAATAAAAACTGTCATTTGTCATTAACAAGTTTTGTAAAATGGAGCCCTGCACGTCACGTATTCTAGTATTGACCCTAATTTGATGACGTTTATTTCGTATTTTGAGGTTTGGTTGCCTAACATTTGATCAAGAGCCCCCAAAATATATACCAGAGGCAAGGCAAAGGGCGAAATATTCAGCACTAACTTCATCCATATCCTTGATGTTAGAAAAAAAAAGAATACAAGAAAACCAGCTTCGTTATTCTTAAATTGGCATTTATCTTGAGAGGTTCAAAATCATTGTATTTCGATAAAAATTGTCAGTTTTTCCCTCAAAATTTAGTTCCTACCCATGTATTTGGTTTTTAAAGACATTGCATTTTTACCACAATACAGCAATTAAAGATCTAGTTACCGATTTGAGGAATAATGATGAGATCAATGTAGCCATTTAAATTACGCTATGTACTGAAAGGGTGAAACATGTAGGCCAATTCTTCATGTTTTGCTGAAGTATATACCCATGCATAAATGACTTTAGAACTCGAATCATGTTGATGTCATTTTTTTCTTACGTTCCCACAGGCTGCTTCCCCGCCCAAACCTCCGGCTCACACGACAGTGATCGTCCGTCAAGCATCGCCTATGCCCGATCAGCATTTCGTCCTGGCTGTCTTCGTTACTATTTTCTGCTGTTTGCCCTTTGGACTTGTCGCAATTATCAAAGCTAGTAACGTAAGTTTGAAGTTTTGTGTCTTTTTTTTAACACCCTTCCCAGGAACAGAAAAAGACGAAATGGAAAACTCCCCCCCCCCTCCCTCCCCCCCCCCCCCCATCAACACAACAAAAACAAACCGGGAAAAAAAAGGCATAAACAAGACATGGGGCAGTCAATGAAGTCAGACTTGATAATAATTAAAAATGGCACCCATGTCAGCGCATGCGCACTCTAAACCATGAAAGGGTGTATTACTAGGAACTTTCTAGCTAGTTCAAAGTGATCTCATGTCATTCTGATCTTAGTTTCATTTGACATACATAAAGTAATACCTGGAAACAAAATATTCACCCCTGTCATTTCGAAAGTTCATGTATAATGTGGGTTTCCGGGCACCTTAACAAACATAACGACTTCTCTTTTGTTTTTGGATTTGGATTTTATGAAAAATATTCATCAAAAAGCCCAAATTTTCATGATCATGAATAGTTGTCCTTTACAATTCGGTCCAATATAAAGTCTTACAAGAATTATTATATTGCTTGTAAATTTCCTTAAATTGCTGGTCCAAATCAGCTGTCAGGGTACACCACCTGCCTAGACACACAGCATCTGTGTAAACTAGTCAGGTGGCTTAGCGTACAATTTATCGGTTATCGTTACTTGCCTGATAAAAGCACCACTTTTGGTACAGGGCTTCCTGAGGACTTACTTAACGATATTAGGCTAGGAGCCCCCGAACAAAACAACAAAAATCAAATGAAGGGTGTGGGGGCGGGAGCGTCTTTTTGGAGCCCCAAATAATTTTATAACATTGATTTGTTGTTGTACAAATGCCATTTTTGGTACAGAGCTTCCTTAGGACCTACTGAACGATTACGGTAGGAGCCCCCGGCAAGAATATCATAATAGTAGAGTCAAAGTGTGTAGACCCCGCTGATATTTTTCGGGGACAAAGGTTTTTAAGTGTTTTTGAGTTGTTTGGTGGTCAATGATTAAAATTAGCTTGGGTAGTCCCCTCCTAACTCCCGGCAACTCTCGTAGGGGTCAAAATAAGGTCAAAATGGGGTCAATAGGGGGTCAATTTTTTTAAATGCCCTGATTATGTTAAAAGACATGTCAAATTGTTTGTCTCGTCATACTGAACAAAAAAGTGTACATGATCATATACCCCTGACCTCCCGTTAAGAAGTTATGGCCGGAAAAGTCAAAAGGTCAACAAACTTTCATTTGAGGGCAAAATACACTAAAAGTGTTAGGATCGATCAATTTTCATGTTTTTTGTGTCTATTTATATGTATTTTGATTTAGAAATTTGAATGAGACAATTTCTACTTGAGAAAACCGTATTCAGTAGATATAAGGGGTCAAAATAAGGTCATATGAGGTCATTTGGGGGCAAATGAGGTCATTTGAGGTCAAATTAGGTCATTTGGGGTCAAACATGCTCTATCGACCTGACTGTGTTGGCATTTTTTAAAGATCAGTGATGTTATCATTTCTTATGAAATGATAAAATTTTTTATTAAAGAATGAGACAGATATGTACAGAGTTGAGGTTGCCAAATGTCAGAAAACATAGACTAGTGTTAACAGACAAGGGAAATTCCCTAACATTGCTTATGTCTCATTGGTCAGAAGTTTAGGAAGCCATTTTGCTGTTTATTCAATTTCTTTTGAAAGTCACTAAAACTTCTTAAATGCTGGTAAGTTTACAATTAACTTCTTTTATTATCATTTATAATGTAATGACACCTACAGACTATTGTTTTATTTAACAATTCAGTAATTTAATGGCAATCTTGAAGCTATAAATTTGATTACTCTGAAAATGAAATTAAACAAACATTTATTACAATCCCATCTATAGAAAATTGTGATGTAAAAGTTAAAAAGAAAACTTGAAAGTGAATTGAAGATAAAGTATGTGTGATTACCAATACTATATCGGGTACTATTATAATTAAGATGATTACTGTTTAGACCTACATTTTGACATAGTTTCCCTAAATATAGCAAATAATTTGTAGACCTCTACTGTATAACCCATCTTAAAGGTAAAATGTGTTCCATGATACAAAAACAGATTTACAAGTATTAGTCTACAAACCAGACCCAGTGGTCACACACTAAAGTAAATGGATGCTTGTTGATCATAAAAGAAAAATGATTATCATTGTGCTCATCTGGTTTATTATGCACAGGGGTGGATCTAGCTTTTTGCTAAGGGGGGGGGGGGGTGGGGGTTGCAGTCGCAGGATTTTGGTCAAAATCTGGCCGGCCGAAAGTGCTCTCAGTGGGGGAAGGGGGGGGGGGGGGGGGGGGGGGGGGGGTTGGTGTGAATTTTTTTTTGGCCTTTGGCCGTCCAAAAAAACTACACCCTAAAAAAAAAAATGTTTAGGTCAAAATCTGGCCGGCTGAAAGTGCTGTCAGTGGGGGGGGGGGGGGGGGGGGGGGGGGGGGTAGTAAGCATTACAAAAAGAAATTCAAACCAACACACATAAAAAAGATGATTTGTCCAATGGGGCGTAGGGGGGGGGGGGTCACTAAATGCGACCCCCCCAAAAAAAAATAACAATTTGTTTTTTTTTTCCTCCAAGGGGGAGGGGGGTTTAAAGCCCCTAACCCCCCCTGTAGATCCGCCCCTGATGCATATAATTTTATCTCTTGTTAAACTGCTTTAAAACTAAGACTTAGTGGGTGTGACAAGAATCCTTAAACTTTTGCAAACATTCAATTGTAACCAAAAAAAATGTATGGAAGCTAGATGGTCGCTGCACAATATCATCACAAAAGAAAACTGGAAAATGGAAATCCACGTTTCATTTTCTCTTGTTTTACTCCTAGGTACATGTATCCATACCAAGAATAAAAGAAAATGTCAGAGCCAATAGTAAAACCTGGCTTGAGAAGAAAGCGAAATAGGCCTAGAGATGAGACAGGACCTTGCATAATATGCAATGAAGAATGTGATGAGAATAAAAGTAATTTGTCTTTGCCTGCTTGGGAACGGCTGCAAGAAAAAACAAAAGACTGGAAGGGATTGGCAAAATTTGGCACAGTCCATGAGACAGTGGACTGGCAAGTTGGACCACAAGGTGTTTTCTTTCACAAACGTTGCAGAGCGGCACTAGCTAGTCAACGCTCTCTTGATCAAGCATCGAGACAAAAAGAAGAAGAAAATGGACAAATGCAGGAGACAGAGGCGGATCCAGCACAGTGTGAATTTTTTTTTGGCCTTTGGCCGTCCAAAAAAACTACACCCTAAAAAAAAAAATGTTTAGGTCAAAATCTGGCCGGCTGAAAGTGCTGTCAGTGGGGGGGGGGGGGGGGGGGGGGGGGGGGTAGTAAGCATTACAAAAAGAAATTCAAACCAACACACATAAAAAAGATGATTTGTCCTATGGGGCGTAGGGGGGGGGGGGGGTCACTAAATGCGACCCCCCCAAAAAAAAATAACAATTTGTTTTTTTTTTCCTCCAAGGGGGAGGGGGGTTTAAAGCCCCTAACCCCCCCTGTAGATCCGCCCCTGATGCATATAATTTTATCTCTTGTTAAACTGCTTTAAAACTAAGACTTAGTGGGTGTGACAAGAATCCTTAAACTTTTGCAAACATTCAATTGTAACCAAAAAAAATGTATGGAAGCTAGATGGTCGCTGCACAATATTATCACAAAAGAAAACTGGAAAATGGAAATCCACGTTTCATTTTCTCTTGTTTTACTCCTAGGTACATGTATCCATACCAAGAATAAAAGAAAATGTCAGAGCCAATAGTAAAACCTGGCTTGAGAAGAAAGCGAAATAGGCCTAGAGATGAGACAGGACCTTGCATAATATGCAATGAAGAATGTGATGAGAATAAAAGTAATTTGTCTTTGCCTGCTTGGGAACGGCTGCAAGAAAAAACAAAAGACTGGAAGGGATTGGCAAAATTTGGCACAGTCCATGAGACAGTGGACTGGCAAGTTGGACCACAAGGTGTTTTCTTTCACAAACGTTGCAGAGCGGCACTAGCTAGTCAACGCTCTCTTGATCAAGCATCGAGACAAAAAGAAGAAGAAAATGGACAAATGCAGGAGACAGAGGCGGATCCAGCACAACAACTAGAACAACAACATGAACAACAACCAGGACCATCTCGGTGCTCAAGAAGCAAAGGACCAATTCATGATAAGAGTTTGTGTGTCTGGTGTATGAAGGCTGCAGACAAAAAACACTCAAAACCACTATGTTTAATCCAGCAAGAAAACGCATGGGAAACTTTCAAACAACACAGTGTCTATCTGCAAGATTTTGAGATGAGAAGCAGAATCTTAGCTCTTATTGAAGCAACTCCAGACCCATTTGCAACTGAAATAAGATATCACCGGTCCTGTTGGAAGCAATATATCCGACCAAGCTACAATAATGACGACTCATTACATTTGCAAGAAAGAGTAAGCCTGACAGAAGTACAGCAGATGTTCTTCGAGCGGGTCCGTACAACTGTTCTCTCCATGAATGAGCCAAGAACATTGGAAGGCCTTCTACTCGACTACAACCAGATCAGAAGAAACTATGGTATGGAAGCCATGAATGGTACTGGCAATGTCAAGAAAATGCTACAGACTGAATTCAAAGACAAAATTGGGTTTCATGATCGATTTCACAAGAACCAGAGCACAATCGTTTATAACACATCTGCAGGAGGCAGTTTCATTGAAGCAGCAATTTATGCTTGGGGTATAAGTGATGAACAGTTACTACACAATGTTGCTTCGCGCCTTAAAGACAGGCTGTCAGGAGAAAATGATATGCCCTGGCCACCCCGTGTTGTTGATCTAGAGGATATAGAAGAGCCTCATGTACTCCTGCGCAAGTTTCTGACTTGGCTTAAGGACCCAGGTGTTCGAAACTTTACTGAAGCATGTGATGACCCGGACATTGTTGCACTGTCATCCCTTTTGTTCTCACTAATTACTGGTAACCGCACAACATTTCAAACATGCTTGTCAGTCACGTTGCATGGCTTAACCCGAAGTCGTGAAATCTCTGACATTCTCAAGAAATTCGGTTTGGGAATTAGCTACAGTGATACTCTACGTCTATACGATTCATGGGCCATGCATGCAGTAAAGGAAGACTCAACCTGCCCAGATGCAATAGCAGAAGGTTTTCCAGGTACTGGCATCTTGGACAATGATGACTTTAAGGATGACACACTTACTGGGGCAGATACATCTCATCGAACTAATGTTATGTTTGTCCAGCCTGATCACTTCACAGCCACAGGAGACGAATGCTCCCCTCTTCAGTTGGTCAAGTCCGATGACCTAAAACAAGTAACTTCTGAACAGCTCAAAGTACATCCATACAAAACAGTAAAACGTGGTCAGCCAGAAGTGCGTACTGAAGTTGATACATCTCTTCCGACGAGTTGTGGGCAAAGAAAGAGGAGTGCAGTGCATTCATTGGCTCGGACTAATAATGCAGGACATAACATCCAAGTTCCTGATCAAAAGGTTGGAGGTTTCACTGGCTTCCAGGCGAAAATCCAGGGAAATGTTACAAAGAGTTCTGCTCACTATTTCCTGACATTTCCAAAGCCACCTCAGAAATCAGTAGTTCATGAGGTCATGTGTAGGATGGTTTCTGCAGCTGTAGCCAAGTCAATGCCTTTCATTCAGCTTGTTGGTGACCAACCTGTGTATGCATTGATGGTACAACTAAAGAATGAGAATCAAGCCAAATTTGAGCTTATCCTCCCTGTCCTTGGTCCATTCCACACTCAATTGTCATTCATATCAGCAATCAACAAGCGCTTTCAAGGCTCGGGATTATCTGACATTCTTGTCGCAGCAGACATCATCGCAGAAGGTTCGGTTGACCAGGCACTTCGTGGGAAGCACTACAACAGGAGCATAAGATGTCTCACTCTCATGTATGAGGTACTCATGCGCAGAGTCATTCGACATGAACTTTCCAGTGGGGTAGATCTGTCACCTGAACTTGAAGTCAGCCTTGAGATTCTCAAAAAATCCATCTACATGTTCACAAGCGCAGTTGCAAGCAGCAGCTGCAGATCTCCTGGAAAATGAAGAATTGACATCTTTTGTGACAAAGGCATTTGAAAGCGTTGAAGCATCTGATTCTCCAATGGCTAGGTTCTGGCTAAGCTTCATGGACATGGTGGAAATACTGCTCATGAACATACATGCTCTGCGGACACAAGACTGGGATTCGTTCAAAGCTTCTCTCAGGATGATGTTTCCATGGTTGCGCATCTACGATAATGACAAATACAGCAAGTGGCTGGTTGAGTTTTGGCTCGAGATCTCAAGTCTACCAGAAGAGAAGGAAACCTACTTGAAAGAGGGGTTGTTCTCCCAATCAATGACCGGGAAACCATATTCCTGTTTACCCCTAGATCTTTGGATAGAGATGACCATGAACAAGGGTTCAAAGATGAAAGCAGGATGGAAACATATCTTGAAGAACGAAAAGATGTTACTTGCACACACAAAAACCACAAATGCTTGCAACAAAGTGAGAAACTCCTTGCATGTACTGGCAAACCTCAAAGACTCTTCCAAGGATCACAGAGAAAATTGCAAGAAGAGACTGCAGAGAGATGAGAAAGGGGTTCAAGATCTGGACAAATGCCTTGGTGAGTTTGACTGTGACCCGTTTGATGAGACCAAGCCAACATTGAGGTCTCTGCAGTCTGGTATGATGGCATCCGATCAGCTGGTCGTTGACTTTGAGAATGCGCACAAAGATGGTGAAGTGCTTGTTCAATCATTTTTCAAAGAGAGGATGTTTTCCGATGAGAAGAACTTTGATGACACGATGCACAGGAATTCACGCTGCAGTTTCACCAAGCCACCAATTGTTAAAGAAACATCTCGGGTTACAAAGACTGATGCAATGGAGAACAAGGCCATGACAGAGGTAATCTCTCTTGCTCAGAAATGTGAGGACACATTTCGACTGAGCGATGTAATGCAATATCGTGTTACAGATGAATGTCTACCTATCTTTAACGTGAACGGAACACTCAGAAAGGTGATGAAATCAAAGTTGGTTGACAAGCTCAATCTTGAGGAGATAAACTCGCTTAACAACTACATTGCACTCGTCGATATGGGATTCATTTGGAGACTTAGTACTCCATCAGCAGAGGATAGAGAGAATCAGGATGGTACAGATTACACGTGGGGCGATTATGGAAACAAGATTTACAACATAGTTGCAGGTCGTCACAGAAAGGCGACCACAATTTTCTTTGTGAATGATCCCTATGACCTAGATGAGAGTATCAAGGATAGTGAACATCAGAGGCGTACAGGCGTTACTTATGTAGGAGGTAGCCGAAATGTATTTATGAGAAGAGATGATCCACTGCCAACATCCAGGCTGTTCAATGATATGTTCAAAAATCCAGGCAACAAAGTTCGGCTCCAACAGTTTCTGAATGCAGAGTTCAAGATCATGTCATTAGAACACCCAGAGACGACTTATATATACTCAGTGAGAGATCGTTGCTCAGATCTGCAGAAGGGCACAGAATTAGAGCAATTCACATGCCAACACACAGAAGCGGACACCATCCTTCTCTATGTGTATTACCAACTAAGACAGTCAGGTGTGGAAGACACTGTTGTTATCGATGCAGAAGACACAGATGTTATGGTTCTAGCAGCATACGCAGCCCATCAGATTGAAGGACCATTAGGCATCAAGAGGAAGGGCTTCGTCTATGACTGTAAGAAGCTTTGCAGTCCTGAAGTGGCAGATGTCATTGTCCCCTTTCATGTTCATACTGGTGCAGACGCTGTCTCTGGCTTATATGGCCATGGCAAACCATCCATCTTTGAATCGGCAATGAAGTCAGAGGAAGGAAGGAGTTTGCTCCAAGGACTTGGGAAACAGCTGCCTGTATCAGAAGACACCCAAATCGACATGGAGCAATTCACAATTAAATTCATCTACAAAGACAAAACTAGTACAAGTTTAGCAGAGGCAAGAGCAAAGAAGTGGGAGAGTATGAAGAAAAAAGCAACACAGAGAATGCCACCTGATTGCGACTCACATCAGATGAAGGTCAGACGAGCCAACTATCAGGCATACATCTTCCTGAACTTCAGGAGTCCAGATGCTCCTCCATCACCTCTCCACCATGGATGGCACATGAAAGATGGCAACTGCATCCCACTTCGATACACCAAGCCTGCATTGCCTACACGTTTGACCAACCTAATACCAGCAGATGACCAATCTCCACAGTCTGACTCCGATTCGGATATCGATAATGATCAAGACTCTGTCTCTGAAGATTCCGACTATGCGTAGAACCTCTGATTTGTCACATCTATCCGTCCTTAAAGGTATGTTGCAACAAATTAAGACATTTACCATACCTAGTAAGAGAGCGCAGGGTTGTGTATGTAACTGATGGGCAGATAAAAACAATCAAGCTAATTTGACATTGTGGCCACCAGTTAAATTACATGTAAACTGCATTGTGACACTTAAAAAAAAATGAACATGGCTTTGTTGTCACTCCTATCGTATTTTAACCCTAGAATGAAACTGCTCTTTCTCATTCAGTGTGAGAGTGCATTACAGCACAATTTAGGTCAATTAAACATTTTTGACCCCAAATGACCCCATTTTGGCCTTATAATGACTCCTTACATCAATTGAATATGGTTTTCTAAATTAAAAAAAAAAAAAAATTCATTCACTATTATTCATCAATGTACACATAATTTGACACAAATAACTCCTAAGTCTGTTAGTGTATTTTGATCCCAAAGGAGCTCATTTGACCGCAAATGACCTTATTTTGACCCCTTATATCTTTTGAATACGGTCTTCTTAAAGTAGAAATTGTCTCATTCAAATTTCTAAATCAAAATACATATAAATAGACACAAAAAACATGAAAATTGATCGATCCTAACACTTTTAGTGTATTTTGCCCTCAAATGAAAGTTCGTTGACCTTTTGACTTTTCCGGCCATAACTTCTTAACGGGAGGTCAGGGGTATATGATCATGTACACTTTTTTGTTCAGTATGACGAGACAAACAATTTGACATGTCTTTTAACATAATCAGGGCATTTAAAAAAGTTGACCCCCTATTGACCCCATTTTGACCTTATTTTGACCCCTACAAGAGTTGCCGGGGGTTAGGAGGGGACTACCCAAGCTAATTTTAATCATTGACCTCCAAACAACTCAAAAACACTTAAAAACCTTTGTCCCCGAAAAATATCAGCTGGGTCTACACACTTTGACTCTACTATAACAGGGTGTGGGGCAGGGGCGTCGCTTCGTAGCCCCCCATATAATTTAGAAGGTAATATAACATTTATTTGTTGTTTTAAAATTGCCACTTTTGGTATAGGGCTTCCTTAGGACCTACTGAACGATATTAGGGTAGGAGCCCCCGGCAAGAATATCACATACGGGTGTGGGACAGGGGCGTCGCCTCGTAGTCCACAAATACTTTGTAAGGTAAATAATATTGATTTGTTTTTGTACAAACGCCATGGACCCCCAATCACCCATATATTAAAATGTATGCCGGGGGCTCCTACCCTACCATCATTCAGCAGGTCCTAATGAAGCCCTGTACCAAAAATGGCGTTTGTACAACAACAAATCAATGTTTTATTACATTACAAATTATTTGTAGACTACGAGGCGACAGCAGGTCCTAAGGAAGCCCTGTACCAAAAATTGCATTTGTACATAAACATATAAATGTTATATTACCTTCTAAATTATTTGGGGGCTACGAGACCACGCCCCCGCCCCACGCCCTTATATGATATTTTAGACGGGGGCTCCTACCGTTCAGTAGGTCTTAAGGAAGCCCTGTACCAAAAATGGCATTTGTACAACAACAACAAAATCGATGTTATGAAATTATTTGAGGGCTCCAAAAGACGCCCCGCCCCCACACCCTTAAATTGAAATTTGTGCCGGGGGCTCTTAGCCTAATATTGTTTAGTAGGTCCTAAGGAAGCCCTGTACTAAAAATGGTGCTTTTATCCGGCAAGTAACGATAATTTCACTCAGCCACCTGACTATACATGTAAGAATAAAATTACTGACTCGGTGTGTTTTGCAAGCAGGACTCATAAACGTTATACATCATCAAGGGCTTGACTTCGTGTTCCAGCCTCTTGTATTATTGCTAAAACCCCACTGCACTACTAATAGCTACTTGCGCCCTCTATACAGCCAACAATGCATAAGCGGCACCCGATGATCCCCCATGATTCCCCTTTTCTTATGCTAATTAAGAGGTGATTTGATGAGATAACCACCTCACAGTGACCTTGCAGGGAGGTCTAATCCCTTAATGCCAAACTAGTGCAGAGGGGTTTTAAGGCTTGTTCATATTTTTCGCAATAAACAACCGGGAAAAAAAAGATGCTGCGTTTAAAAATTAAAAAAAACTTATAAATAAATGGATCCTGCCGTCGAAAACGGTCCTATGCGTATTCACTGAGCTCTCTTGCTTTGGTTTTTTTTTGTTGTTTCCTTCAGTGCCATTGCAAGGGTGACAGAAAGGAAGAAAGAAAGAAAGAAAAACAAAACATTGTCATTGTGTTATAAAATACAGAAATATGAAACGCATTACACAATTACGTCATCACACAAAACGCACAGTCTTGCGCAGGGGCGGCCGAGCGACTGCCAAAGTGGGGGGGGGGGGGGGGGTGGGGGCACCTACAGTGGAAAATATCAAAGCGAAAATATACCTCTTATTAGACATTGTTATATTCCCCTACATTGTGTTTACATTATCAGGGATGATTTCAATATTTGTTTCTCTTCATACATCATACAAGATATCGCTTAAACATCATACTTTACAGTTGGGTGTGATGTCTGAATATGCATTTACGAGCGAAGCGAGCCAGAAAATTGTTAAAGATCTGAGAGGTCGCAGTGCGAAAAATTACATCTTTTAAAGAGAAAAAAAGCCAATCGTGATAGGGTTATAAGCACATTCTCATAACGGAAGACTGAAAAGACCTTTGAGAAGTAACATAATTATATCATCTTTAAATGAGAGCAAGTGCAGCGAGCGAACTTTGGGGAAAATTGCTCTTAGTCGCTTTAAATAAGGGGCACGTTTAATGATTACATGAAAAGAGGACAATTATCGAAAGGGATAAGACACTTTTTAGAATAGAAAAGGAGCACGTGTCAAAGTACAAAGGATAATTATGATAGGTGAAAATGAGGCGTAAAAATGGGAAATAGGCATTTGTTGACGGAAAAGGGGCACCCATCAGATTTTGATAGGGGCATTTATAAGAGGTGAAAAGAAGATAGGTCCCTTATTAGAAAGGAAAAGGGGCACGTATCATTATTAAAAGGGGAATTATCAGAGGTGAAAAGGGGCACTTATAATAAAGGAAAATGTGCATATGTTGAATGAAAAGGGGGCACCGTTCAGATTTTTAAAAGGGGCAGTTATGAGAAGGGGGAGCAGCTCTTTCTTTTTAATGGGGGCACCTATCATAAGGAAAAGGGGCATTTATTAGAAAGGGAAAGAGGTAGTTATGAGAAGGGGAAGGAGCTCTCTCTTTTTAATGGGGGAACTTATAAGGAAAAGGGGCACTTATTAGAAAATAAAAGGGGCACATGTTAAAATGAAAGGTGTGCTCATCCGAGTTTAAAAAGGGGTAGGTATTAAAAGGAGAAAGGGCACTTCTAACGAAGGAAAAAAGGGGCAGTTGTCAAAGTAAAAGGAGCACCTCTCATTTTTTAATAGGGCAATTATCAGAGGTGAAGGGGGTAGTTATCAAAAGTGAAAAGGGGCACTTCTCGTACCTGAAAAGAAGCACTTACTAGAGATTAAAAAGGGCACTTATTCAATATAATTTCAAGATTTATGAAAATGGAAAATGGACACTTATTGCAAAGGAAAATGGGAACATGTCGAAGGAAAAGGGGCACGTGTCAAAAATAAAAAAGGCACTCGTCGGAGGTGAAAAGGGGGAAGGGGCACTTTTACTAAGTAATAGGGGCACTTGTCAAAGTAAAAGGGGGCACTTTTCCTATGTAAAAGGGGCACTCCTTACAAAATAAAAAGGGCAATTTTCCTATGTAAAAAGGGGCACTTTTGGGGTATCTGAAAAAGTGGGAGGCACTTTACCCCCTGCCCCCCGGGAGGGCCGCCTCTGGTCTTGCGGCGTCATATAACAATTTATAACGACGCCTTCATGCATTTTAAAAAAATGTGTTTTGCATATAATATAGAAAAATGTAAGTGGTATGGTATACTTTGATTGGATTAAAAATGTGTACCTTTAAACACATACGAGGGATAAAGTTTAACCACAAACATAAATAATCGAGTTATTGCGAGGAGAGGCGGGGGTTTAAATAGTAAACTTCCATTTGGTCCGTTTACATTTCGTCTAAAACCTATCAGCCTAAAACAATTTTGTCAAAAAAGCATTTGGTCTTTACCATGAAATGGCATTGAAACGAATGACACAAATTCGTTTTAATTGATTTTAATGTGAATAATGACCCATTTTTAACGTCTCTGTTTGATTCGGTACATAACCATTCCTTCTCTTTCATCTTCAAATGTTCTATCTTAACTCATTTTGTTTATAATGTAGATGCATTAATGTGATTTGATTTAGTTTTAGCATTCGATTTCAAGTGGATTTGGTTAATAATTACAAATATTATCAATATTATTATTATTATGACAATTTATCATTATCATTATATTTGTTTTTGTTATTATTATTATCATTACGACCACAAACCTTAGTCCGCAAGTACTTTTCTTCCGATTTATTATTATTATAGGGGTGTCGTGGTCGAGTTGATACGTCTCCGGACTGACGATTACAAGGTCCGCTGTTCGAGTCCCGCCGCGGCCCTAATGTCGTTTGGCAAGACATTGATCTACATTTGCCACACTCAACCCAGGTGATGTAAATGGGTACCTGGCAGGAATTAATTCCTTGAAATGCTGGAGCGCTGTATACGGCAGCTAGGCTAAAGCCGGGGTAATAATAAATGCGCCTCGGAATAGAATTTCTAGATAGACGGCGCCATAGAAATGCCTATGCCTATTATTATTATTATTATAATTATTACTCCTTTTATTTCTACGTATATTTTACAGGTGAAGAGTCGTTATAGTGCGGGCGATGAAGCCGGCGCTGAAGCAGCCTCCCGCGGTGCCAAGAAATGGGCTACCCTCGCCCTAGTCACCGGTATCATCGTCAACATCCTGGTCATCATCGCCATCCTCGTCTACTATTTCTTATTCATCAAAGCTGTCACCGAAGCCTTCTCGTTCGACGACTGACCGGGAATTAGAGAGAAGTAGGGTGTATTAACCTGCATAAGACTGTAACGACTGAGAAAACGGCAGTAGAAAAAGGACTCGTAATGGATATATTCAATTTTCAAGAAAGAATGGTTTTATTAACAACGCAGACAAAAAATCGTCTAAGATGATAACGCAAATACCATCGATCATTTCGACTAGAAACATTTATGTCAAATGACCGACAACGTCTCAATTAGGCCTAAAAAAAAATAAGATGTTGTATTGCCCTTTATGTACTAAGGTGCCAAAAAATAGGTCGGTCGGTCGGAAATCTTTAAAAAAAAAAAATTTTCAATCTTTTTTTACTCCCTCCTTGGGCTGATATTTCTCAGTTTTGAATGTTTTGATACATATTTTTTCACTTTATTCATTAAACCCTTTAATTTTTTTTCTCAATACAAAAGTGTTTAAAAAGCCGACCGTAGATTTCAAGGTTTTTGGGTCGGTCGCAATGGGCAATACAACATGTTTTTTTTAGGCCTTACGTTTTCATGAGTGTAGATGCATGTTCGAGCCAAAAGTAATTAGAAAGGAGACGAGACTTTCAGATGTTTAAGTTATGAAAGTAGCATGACATTCTGTATGGCTACGGCTGTGATATTCAAAACACTTTAACAAATAGTACAGGGCCACGTTGCATAACACTTACCATTGATGGTAACTTTGCCATAAATGGCAATTACCATGGTAACATGGCTCAACAGCCAATCAAAATTAAGGTTTCCATGGTAGTTACCATCAATGGTAAGTTTTGTCCAACGGGGCCAAGTTATGTTAATATTATATCACCCAAAGCCCTATAATATCCCTGTAATGAGTTGGAAAAATAAACAGCCTCATTAAAAAAAATGGGGCGGTCGCTTTGGCTGATCATACGATACGATACTTTGTTGGTTCACTCGGTGTTTTGTTTCTTCTTATCCTGCGAGATGGAGCCCCTTTAATATATTCTTTATTATGCGACATATTTTAGTAATTGATCTTTATGCCCTTCCCGTATGCTCTATTATTAAATGGAAGGCAATTGATGATCGTTGACAATAAACGTCATGAAAATATACAATTGAAACATTTTGTATTGCATTCTAGATTCTTGTAAATTTAAGATTTTACATTCTTCTTCTTATTTCCACTTGTCATCGCTCCATTTCTATATTTTCTTTCGTTATTGTTTAATAATACTATTATTACTCCTAGCAGTACTGAGGATAGGCCTAACAATAATAATATCAATAATAAAAATAATACAAATGATAATGATACTTCTACTACTACTACTACTACTACTACTACTACTATTACTACTACTACTACTACTACTACTACTACTACTACTACCACTACTTCTACTACTGCTACTACTACTACTAATGATAATGTTCATAGTTATTATGATGATCGATGAAAAAATAGATAATAACAACAATTGCGTCAAAGAATTGCGCTACATTTTAGTCGAAAAAAAAAGAAGAATAAATGACTGGCATACTTCAAATTAAATGCGGAAATTTTTTCACCTACTCCATTTGACGGGGAATCTTTTCAGAAGAAAAATGATCCCGAATTCACCGAAATTAGTTGAAAAATATATGTGTGTGTGTGTGTGTGAGGATGTGTTTGTGTATGTTTGTGCATTTTTGTGAAACGATGTTAAAGACATCAACAGGCAGTGCTCCTAGCAGAAAAATAACAAATCGTTGTCTTTTTTCAGAAACGGTGTAAGTTGCAATAATCGTCAGATTGAACAAAATTAACATTCAATAAACAATAACCAAAAATAAAAACACATATTTAAGATAAAGTTGTAGAATTCAAAACGATTCAAAACTTTCACAAACTTTTTCAATTAATTACTCGCGCACAATTGTTATTTGCATGGCTGGCCGGTCTCGACGTACAATCGAGCTGACTGCTCTACACAGGGTGACGTCATGATCGATAGCGTCTTATTTGTCATCTGTTTACCTCAAATTCAGAGGGGGCTGAAAATGAAGTCTTTATCTGCTCATTGTTTAGTATCGAAATGAAACATAAGTTTTATAATGCTTCTACGTCCAATCAGCTTTCCATTGGTGTATATTTTGATATTCATCGGAGAAGGTCTTTAATGAAAAAGGAGGTTAATAACAATTATGATAAGAGGTGCTCCTTCCTTCGGAGGATGTTTGATCTGATCTCTTTGTCTTTAAATGAGAATTGCATCCATTTGAATTGGTGTATAATCTTATTTTCATCGGAAAAGGTCTTTAATGTAATAGGAGGTTATACTAATTATGATGAGATGTGCTCCTTCCTTCGGAGGATGTTTGATCTAATCTCTTTGTCTTTACATCAGAATTGCATCCATTTGAATACTCAGTTCTGTACTTTGACCTGAACCCGCCGCGAGGAACATATTATACGTGTGTACATACTCAACGAGGAAGGCTGCCCATATTATTGATTAACTCCTGTGACGTCACATCAAGTCATTTAGACAGACCGTTCCCACTGAATACATAATCGTGACAATGATCGACACACACTTAACAACTAAATGATTCATACACCTTTTTCAATTTGTGTGTGTGTTTGTGCTTCGGGACTCAATACTGAAAGATGGACTGGTTGAAAAAGGGCCTGTGTTTAATAATGTTTGATATAAGATTTAAATGTCACATTCTCGAGAAAAAAAAACTAGGGACATATCAATTCTTCACATACTTACGTAAAAAAATTGCATAACTTGATGAGGGTATTAATAATTTAGTTTTTAATTTTATCAAGGTGGTAGTATTCAATGAGACATACAATACAGGATAAGATGACAATTTAAAATCAATATTTACTGATCATAATCCCGATAAATATGATCATTCTCATTTATGTAAAGAAATGGTAACAACGATTTAAATTAAAGTAAAACAAAATATGATTGAGTGCAGATCAATGGCAACATTACAGTTAATAGAAATACCCTAGAATTACGTACCTCCTCGGAAATATATAATATAGAGATGATAATAAATTATATGTCTCGTAATATTTATTACAATCTTAATTTTCAGCTAGGAAGAGAAAAATAAAAGATGCTAATCATTGTTTTTGGATAATAAAGATATGATAATAATAATAATACATAGTTTTGTATATAGCGCTTATTGCAATCACTAAGCGCTTCCAAACTTGAAGATGTGCTGCCATGACGTCGCTCTAGCATTAATTCCTGCCAGGTACCAATTCTCAGATACTCTTTTATATTTATTTTATATATAGAAACCGTTCGAATTCAATCTCAATTTTTGTTTGGGTCATTTTCAAAAGTCTGTTAATGAATATCAAAGTTATAGTATAGAAATTCAATTGAAACAGTATGGAATAATTATGATGAATATGGGAATATAAATAAAGAAAACTAAAGAGGAAGAAGGAAAGAGAGAAGTAGGAGGAGGAGAAAAGGAAAAAGAGGAGAAGGAACAGAAGGATGAAGAGGAGGAGAATAAGAAGAAAACAAAATCTTCCTACAATGTTGCATGTTTATCAAAGTTGATAAAGCCATCACAAATATGTATTTAAAGATTTGTGATTTAACACGGAAAACACAAGCAGCCCACAAGTAAATATTGCTTTAAGGCTTGTGTACACTGTACAGTGCGAATAGAGCGGCCTAAATGTTAATAAACAGCAAGATTAAGATCACCTTTCCCTGCCAATGGAAACAGGTTCGACGTATAATAATTGTTTACCTCCCCGTTTACCCGCTATTAGTACACACTCTGACATGTAGATGAGTACAACGATACTTATAACTACAGGTTGCTTAACTATATAAAACAGTATTCTGTTGCGAGAAGAAGACGTTGCCTTTGAAGACCAGATAGAAAGATATATCAATTACATGTTCAGGGATTACAGTATATTTGGGTAAGTATACAATAATTGCTTGAAAATGTATATTTAGTTATATTGCCTTATACACTCTGTGTATGAATAAAAGGGGAAAATAATATATTCAATATTGATAATGGTGCTGAGAAATAGTGGCGTCACATTATAAGGAAACATTAACGTTATGCCACATACATTTGAGTTCTGTTTACAATAGAATATTTATTTGGATTTTAATCTTAACTCTTACAGTGTCGAGGGCCTTTTGCTTGTTTCAAGATTTTACCTAAACACAAAGAATGGTTAGTTTACAGACACCTGCAGTTCATGTCATTTGGACATGTTGTTCACACAAGTTGTAGGAATTTATATAGCCCATCTTCAAGCAAATTCATGCATGATTTTTTTTTTAAACGGGTTTCCTTCTCGTCATTTACGCTTCTGTCCCATATTGTTTGTTCTACTGTGTGATGTTATTGATAGCTGGGCCCCGTTGCACTAAACTTACCATTGATGGTAACTTTGCCATTAATAGTAACTACCATGGAAACCTTGATTTTGATTGGCTGTTGAGCCCTGTTACCATGAGGGTAGTTGCCATTGATGGCAAAGTTACCATCAATGGTATAGTATTAATGACTGCTTTGAGAGAAATAGTTGTTTTTATACGCTCAGGAGAAGGTTACAATTGTGCTATTGCCCGAGGCGTGCCGAGGGCATTAGCCCAATTGTAACCTTCCCGAGAGCGTGTAAAAACAACTATTTCTCGAATATTAGAGCAGACATTAATACTTTTATATGCCGAAAAAAAGAGTCAACTTATGACACCCCCTTGGCCTTTCTCTAGTTTATCTGCACGGTTGTTTTTTATGAGTGTATCTTTGAGAGTAGACTAGATCTAGATTCTAGTCTAAGCAAGATATTTTTAAAATTGTGGGGGTGAGCGGGCCCTGTGGGGAATATGGAGAAAAACCTGCGCTTTCATAATTATGACACCTCACTTATTGAGTATCACCTTCAGGATCACGAGCAATATTAGTTTGAATCTCTGGTAATTAAAACATCGACCAATTTAGCATGAGTGGGCAATAGGGATGTGTGCAATCTCTACGGGAAGGATTTTAGCACTAGGCCTACTACTAGAATCTAGGCCTACTAGATCTATTTTGAAAACAAATTATGGAGAATTTCACGTACCCTTTTTGGTGTTCTTGCTGTCACCCTGCAAGTCTTGCATTTGATCATCATCAAGAAGTTGAAATCTTGGGAGAATTTCTTCAGCCATTTTTGCCTTGTTTGGAATTCAGTACGATCGAGATTGCCGTATTAAAAATACCGACCAATTCTTCGCACACTTTTTATATCCTCGATCGCTCAAACCAGTTTTTAACATGAACCTATGGGTATTTCACCAAGGCTGAACTATTTTCCTGGTAACTGGAATTTTACCGGGAATTTTACAGGAATAGTTAAAACCATGACTGCAATTTCGACCAATCAGATGGCTGGATTTCTTAAGTGAGGTATATAATAAGTTTTATGCAAGGGACCCCAGGTCATTTTCAAATTCTGATTACAATTGATTGCAAAGCTGGATTAAGTATACTCCAAACATTTATATAATTGACCATGAATATGACACTTTAGCACTGCATATTTGGTATTGTTAAAACATGCACCGTAATTACGCCCTACTTGAGTAATAATAGTAGGGCCCTCTGTAAAAAGTTAAGAACAGCATTGAAGCTGATGAGGCTAACCGGGGTAAACATGATTATTGTTATCATTATTATCATCAATATTATTATTGAAGGCCCGGTATTAGCTAAGGTAATAATCACGAATATGACATCATTATTTTCATTGAGAAACTATTGTATAATTTGTCAGGTAAAATCAGACACTTCAATGGCCGCTGCGGTGGATCAGTCCCAATATGACAAATCAGCGCAGCCTCCTTCCTATCAACAAGCTCCACCCCCAAATCTCGCCCCGCCTCCTAACCCACCACAGTACCAGACAGTGCATCCAATCACCGCCCCTTATGCAGGACAATCAACGCATCATCAGGCGTGGCAAGCACCTATCCCCGCCCCTCAACCGATCTATAATGCACAGTATATCGTACAACAGCCTGGCACGTACGTCTATCAGACACAGTCGCAAACACTGCAAGTAAGAATCATAGAGAGGATCCTGTCATATATAGTTGCGATTGATTTGAGGACTTCATTAGTACACACGTTTAAAAAAAAAAAACATTTAAAAAAAAAAGGAGAAAAATGGGTAAAACTCTTTACATTGCCTGTTCTTCTATCTCTTTGATTTTTTTTTCTTGTCCAGTAGGCCAATACTGTATCTGTATATTTTATCTGTATATTATATGGCGTTTTTTGTTTTAATTTTTATTATCAATTTGCTTAGCTAAATAATATAATGCTTATGACAATGTTTGTTCTTCGCTTTTTTATAGTCAGGGGTCTTCATTTTACAAGCTATGAGCTTCTCAGTAAACCCCTACTCTTTAATTCTAGTTCTCATTCTGTTCATTATTCTCGTTGTGGGTTTTTCTCAAATCAATGTAAATATTGGTCATACACTTATGGATTATGAATAAATAAATGAATCTAAACAAACTAATACGATAACCTAGCTACTACACACGGTTTGGGAGTGTTTCTGTATGGAATACTTGATTGGTAAATAATTGATGCATGAACATGCATATCATACGAATGGTACTGTCGACCCAAGTGTATTTAGCCTTATAACCAAGGAAGAAATCCCTGACTTATGTACACGTCTAATTATGCCAGGGCCCTGTTTCATAAAACTTGTTATCAGTAAAATGATATGACAGTATAAGCTAGTGATATCCCTGCATTTATGTATTTATTTATTTATTTATTTATTTCTGATATTTAGACAGGGTGACTCATTATCACCAATAATGGTGGTCTTCCATGAGGCCCTGTTAAACATAATGAGGTACACTATAGTTTAATAAATATATATATGATAATAATATTAATAACAAAATCTTGAACATAAATTCATTAGAGCAATAAACAATAAGTAAGAATATGTTTAAACATATATACAAAGTATTTGGTATCCTCATAATAAAATAATTATTTGTTTGTTTTGTTTTGCTTTGCTTTTCGTTCAAGAAAACGTTGTTGCATAATAATATTATAATTTAAAATTACAGCATAGACAGTAATTCATTTTTTAATCCGATGAAAAGTAACTATTTGATTGGCGGAGATCACAGAATTTCCGCAAATTGTTATTAAGAAGAAGTTTTATGAAACAGTGCATTTTCTTCATTTATACAAATTCTCATTCTAGACTGCTAATCAGCGGAACGTCACCTTTATTCAGGCCGACACTACACCGCAAGATTACTTCACCTTCAGCCTCTTCGTAATGCTGTGCTGCTGTCTACCGCTCGGTATCTGCGCAATCGTGAAGTCCGGAGATGTAAGTATACATGTATCCAGGGGCGGGTCTAGGAGAGGGGGTTGGCGGTTTACCCCCCCCCCCCCTTGGGCGGCTAAGTGAAGAAACAAAAAGGGGAAAAAAGGGGGAAAAAGAAGAAGAAAAAAGTAATACAGTAAAAAGGCGCGATTTTTGGAAAATCCTGGATCCGCCACTGGGTCAACCCCCCCCCCTCTCCTTGGCAAAAAGCTAGATCCGCCCCTGGTATCTATTTTGAATACAGTAACAACTAAATTACTAATCACTCACTCTCCCTGCAAATTTGATGTTCCTCTTTTGGTGTTTTTCGTAAATCGAGAATAAAAATTGGAGTGGTTGAATAAGGGCCTTAGATTTGTTGAATAAGTTTACATGTGAGCCTTGATTATGTCACACTCTCAAGAAACATACATCAGAATAATTTATCACATACACTGTACACTACAAAATGCAAAACTTGGTAAGGATATTATTTTTGTATGCATAGTTTGTTCTTGATAACGCGTTAGCTTGCCCGAGGCTCGCCCAACATAGCACAAAGTAACGTATGCAGATTTCATCGATTGCAAGGATTGTAGTTCATGATACCTCGTCCCCAGGAAAGAAGCATCATTCCGCAAATTTCGTGCAGAGAGGTAAAGAAAGCAAACAGAGTGTAAAAATAACCATATGAAGGGGAAAAAAAAGAAATCCTAGCCGAAAAGTGAACTTGAAATCTTGTTTGTCCTATCCTATCCTACCTTCATCTACAGGTGAAAACCAGAGCTGCAATGGGCGACCTGTCTGGTGCACGAATCGCTTCCACTGAGGCCAAACGATATGCTTGGATCGGCTGTATCATTGGTATCATAATGTGGGCAATCGGCATAATATGTTTGTCGATCTGGATAGCATATATTGTCGACGAATGCGACGATGGTTATTGTTAAAGGAAAACCCAACGTTATTAGACAACTACAAATAAAAGCAGAGTGATGCAAATTTGAATGAAATGGGATAAAAACTAAAGAAAGGTACACATTTTGTATAAAGTTGTAGTCCTTATCGTATGGGCACTTAAGATTGTCTGAATCGGTAATGTCACTGTGATGTATTGCCGGACAACACACAGTAGATAATATGTCGAGTTTTCAAAGTGTATGACGGGTATGAAGGGTCTTTCATCTTGAGAGGAAATATATTACATATATTTGAGTAGCCGAATTATAGAAATAATAAATTAACAAGTAAATGGTTTCAATTCAGGAATTTGTTTACATAAAATGATTTTTTTTCTTTCCCTGAATATCAGAGATGAATTATTGAAAACATTTGTTAGTTTTCTGTTAACTCAACAGTTCAACAATACTTGTATCTTGAGAAGCCAATTTAATTTATGTTATAAATCTAAATTAAATTGAATATATATTTGTTAATTTGTTGCAAATGAAAATTAATAAAATCCCAGTGGAAGGAAAAATATGGGGAGAATATATATTTGAGTATAGTCCCTCACAAGAGGAAGCTCACATATATATTTAACAGTACAGTTGTCCATGACTACTTCACAATCTACTGACCAACGTACCACAGTTTTAGTGATCTCATATTACAAACATTCGTTACTCCCTTAAAGGTAAAGACCAGTATTGGCAACGCCCCAATTTCAAAAAATGAAATGGAAGCTCTCATTACCAATCATGTGAAAGAATATGTTTTGACTAATACATGATGATAAAAAATTTGCCGGGAAACCGCCTACTAATTCATATATTTGGTAAATTTATTTCTCTCATGGTCTGGTGAGAGAGATAGGGTAGTCCCATATACATCTTTCTGTGTATAGTGCTTGTAACTTTACGAAGAATGAGCCAAATTTCTTATCATTTTGATGATTCCAGAACCTTGCAGATGCTAGATGCTAGATGATCGACCTTTTCTGATCGATTCCACAACGTTTCTTTCACAATGCAATCGCATGACCATTACTGGTCTTTACCTTTAAAATTGGTCCGACATATTGTAAACTTTCGCCGTTTTGTTTCTCTTTTATTTTTGCCTCCATACCAATGAACCTATTACAAGGGCTGGATTACTCTTTGAAGATAAAGTTCAGTTTTTGTCATGCGATGCTTTGTAAAAGAAACCATGTGGAAAAAAATTGTAAAAAATTATCATGTAGCATATACGATTTACGTCTGTGAGGTTTGGGAAGCATCGAAATGATAATAAATTGGCACAGTCTTGGTAAACAAAATCCATTGTACTATACACAGAATTATTATGAAACTACGCTTTAAGTAGACATGGTCATTAGTAGGATGGCCATTTCGTGTCTTAATAACAATTGAACAAAATACGTACTGCCCTCTACGTACGTTTTCAGGTAGAGGAAACTTTAATAAAGGCCTCCCAAGAAACAAAAGTTTGTTTTCATTAGTCATCAGTTTAATTCGTTATATTGTTTTAAATTTAGGGTTATTGTTAGGATTATGGTTAAGTCGTATAGGTGCAGAAGAACATTAGCAACATCTGTTTTGTTTTGTTATCCCATAAAACAATAAAGGATTATTAGACTAGATCTTTTTCGGAATTATAAACTTTCGAAATTATGAAATCTATTTCATTTTCGGAAATACGAACTTTCGGAATTACAAACATTCGGAGTATTAAACGAAGGTTCGGAATTGTGAACCTTGGGAAAAACGACATGACAACATTATATTTACCAATGAAATCATCACAAAATGTGCAGACTCTTGCCAAGAATGCAGATCCATACAGATCGAAACTTTATTGAAAAAAATGGAATTAACATGTGGTGCAGAACCATTAAGAACTGCAATTTCTAGAGGTGGATATGTCAGTGATGGAACAAAGAATAATTTAAATTCAAGATTTCGCTTAAAAATGTGCAGCCCTATATGAACTGTCACACCCAATTCACAATGGAAATCCAAAATCATGGTTTTGTGAAGATGTTTGTACTTTGTGCAAGTCTATATTAAGAATAAATAAAATATAAAGTACATGAGAAATAAAAGATTTGTGCAGTGCTCTGGACGAAAATGCACAGACTTATGCACACAAATCTAATATCAGTATGATATTACATGGAATATAAATGCAATCGACATTCATCATTATAGTGTGCAGACTTATGCAAAAAAAAATCCAATCTCAGTATGATATTATATAAAATATATATATACATCGAACATTCACCATAGAAATGTGCAAACTTGTGCACATGAATCCAATCTCAGTATGATATAAATATATATACATCGAACATTCATCATAGAAATGTGCAGACTTGTGCACATGAATCCAATCTCAGTATGATATAAATATATATACATCGAACATTCATCATAGAAATGTGCAGACTTGTGCACATGAATCCAATCTCAGTATGATATAAATATATATACATCGAACATTCATCATAGAAATGTGCAGACTTGTGCACATGAATCCAATCTCAGTATGATATAAATATATATACATCGAACATTCATCATAGAAATGTGCAGACTTGTGCACATGAATCCAATCTCAGTATGATATAATATATATACATCGAACATTCACCATAGAAATGTGCAGACTTGTGCACATGAATCCAATCTCAGTATGATATAAATATATATACATCGAACATTCATCATAGAAATGTGCAAACTTGTGCACATGAATCCAATCTCAGTATGATATAATATAAAATATGTATATAAATCGAACATTCATCATAGAAATGTGCAGACTTGTGCACATGAATCCAATCTCAGTATGATATAAATATATATACATCGAACATTCATCATAGAAATGTGCAGACTTGTGCACATGAATCCAATCTCAGTATGATATAAATATATATACATCGAACATTCACCATAGAAATGTGCAGACTTGTGCACATAAATCCTATCTCAGTATGATATAATATATCTATACAATATATATACATCGAACATTCACCATAGAAATGTTCAGACTTGTGCACATAAATCCAATCTCAGTATGATATAATATATCTATACAATATATATACATCGAACATTCACCATAGAAATGTGCAAACTTGTGCACATAAATCCAATCTCAGTATGATATAAATATATATACATCGAACATTCATCATAGAAATGTGCAGACTTGTGCACATGAATCCAATCTCAGTATGATATAAATATATATACATCGAACATTCATCATAGAAATGTGCAGACTTGTGCACATGAATCCAATCTCAGTATGATATAATATAAAATATGTATATAAATCGAACATTCACCATAGAAATGTGCAGACTTGTGCACATAAATCCTATCTCAGTATGATATAATATATCTATACAATATATATACATCGAACATTCACCATAGAAATGTTCAGACTTGTGCACATAAATCCAATCTCAGTATGATATAATATATCTATACAATATATATACATCGAACATTCACCATAGAAATGTGCAAACTTGTGCACATAAATCCAATCTCAGTATGATATAATATAAAATATGTATATAAATCGAACATTCACCATAGAAATGTGCAGACTTGTGCACATAAATCCTATCTCAGTATGATATAATATATCTATACAATATATATACATCGAACATTCACCATAGAAATGTTCAGACTTGTGCACATAAATCCAATCTCAGTATGATATAATATATCTATACAATATATATACATCGAACATTCACCATAGAAATGTGCAAACTTGTGCACATATATCCAATCTCAGTATGATATTATATAAAATATGTATATAAATCGAACATTCACCATAGAAATGTGCAGACTTGTGCACATAAATCCTATCTCAGTATGATATAATATATCTATACAATATATATACATCGAACATTCACCATAGAAATGTTCAGACTTGTGCACATAAATCCAATCTCAGTATGATATAATATATCTATACAATATATATACATCGAACATTCACCATAGAAATGTGCAAACTTGTGCACATATATCCAATCTCAGTATGATATTATATTAAATATATATATACATCGAACATTACCATAGAAATGTGCAGACTTATGCATACATATCCAATCATACTATGTTATTATATGAAATATAATATGCAATGGACATTCACCATTATAATGTGCATAACTATGCACTTATATATTTTAAATCAACAGATAAATATATACTATAATATGAAATACATATACATTGAACATTAATCGTTTACATAACAGGACACAAAACCAGACGAAACATCGACATAAATTATGAGTCTGTATGAAATTATTTACACTGGGCATTCACCATTATAATGTGCAAGCTTACGCAAAAAACTAAAATCCGTGCTCAAGATATAACATGATATGAAATATGCAAACATTTGACATATACTATCATAATGTCCAGTCTTATACACACAAATCCAAACTAATCAAGGATATATGATATCATATTAACCATACTTACACATTTGTCATGACAATGTGCAGATTTATTTACACGCAAATCCAATCATACTAGTGATATACAATCAATATACATTGAACTTTTAGCAGTAAAATGAGCAGACTTATGCACACAAATCAAACATCAACAGTAAATTATGGTATCATAGAGAAAGAATCATAGTCATGTACAAAGTAAAAGTGGGACGTGATATTATGAAACGTACTGAAGAACAATATATGTTATATAAAGACGTATGAACACATACCAAATTAAAACAAGAACGAGTTATTATATTGTATGCAATCTTAATATATTGGACATTTAACATGTGCAGAGTATTCACATAAACTCCCTAAACTTCAAAATTTTGCACCCTAAACCAAAAACTGAGATATGACATTTTACAAGATCTAGATACATTGGAAATTTAACGTTATGTTAAGATGTATGCAAGGAAATCTATACTCAACATCGATATATAATATTATGCCAGATCTAAATACACTGGAAATGCAACATGTGCAGGCTTATCCACGAAAATGTAATGAACTCAAAACTGAGATATGATATTATATGAAATCTATATACCATGATGTTCCTTTCGTATTGTATGTGCACACCTATGCAGAAAAATCATGTATCAGCAGTGCAAAATATATCATATATCATACTCATTAAACATCTGCTATGAGTATCTCTAGACTTACGCATACAAAATCTAAACTCTTGATATTTAAGAGATGTACACAACATAGACACAATTAAATGTGTAGATCTTATGCACAGACCTGTGATATGTACAGTTAGACATTATGTCGTATGTAATATAAATTTCCATTATAATTTCAAGACTAATGTGGATGTAATTAAAATTAAGATTCATCCAGTAGCGCTGAAATAATATCGCTAATAACATGTTTGATTGGTGTGTTGGAAAGTATGTTTAATTAAGTAAGCAACCGGGGGACAGACTGCTCTAAGTCCTCACCGAGGGATTTGGTAAAGACGAGTACCAATGTATCAGGGCATATTGAAGACGTTCTGCAATGAATTGACTAAAAATTATATTTGGCCTGTAGAATAATATTCGCATTGAATATTTGGCGTAGATATGTGCTCTCTCATGAAACTCGAAAAGTTGGATCGTGAAAGGGCAAACGTTCACTTAATGACAAAAAATACAATGAGAATTGTTGAGATTTATACATCTTTAAGGCTTGTTCTGATATGCCGCGGTAAACTACCACAACAAAAAGCCATGCATTTATGACAATAATGTAAATGGTCGGCTATCGAGAACGTGTAACAAAGTTCCCATGTGTGTTCATTTAGCTCTGTCTTTAAGAAACATAAATGTGAAGAGTGTTGCACTTACGTAATTTAAAAAAATGCAGCGGTTTACTGCGTCACATCTGAACGAGCTTAAAGGTATTACAAAGTTTTGGGAAATTTTGAAAATTGGGTGGATAGTCATTCTATACAATTTTGATATATTTGGATGCCCCTTTGGATGTATTATAAGCACTAGAAAATTTAGCCCCTAAAACACTTCTGCTTTCGAGATAAATTGAATATAAAAATTTACCGGTGCTCCCGGTAAATGTTGATGAATTTCAAAAAGCGCCTACAGCCGTACAAATGGTAGCTGCGACCATGAAAATCTCAGAATATGTAGTTGTGATATATAATTTCCAAACGGGAATAGCTAATCGGTCAATTTTAGTCGGGAGACATTGTTTTATAGCTCAATTAATATCTTGACCTTGAGAGGGAGCTATACAACATAAAGAGTTTATTATGTTGTTTTCATAACTTTAGACTCGATTTCAACCGCGACAACGATCACTGAATATTGTAGGATCGCATGCTTCCAATATGTTCATTTGAACCAAATTCATGACTTCATGCCAAAACTTTGTAATACAAGTCGACATTAAATGTGAGACATGTAATATCAAACAAAATTACATGTCTATTACAAAATCATCATAACATGTTGCACACCTATTATATTTCGTCCAGCTACAGTTGATAAGGATGGATATACAATCTTCAAAAAAGATCTGTAGTCAAGTTTGAGCTTTTATTTCTCTCTTGCTAAGTAGTATAATATTAGTATCATACTTGACTTTGGTATCATTGAAAAGCCTGTTTATTCCTTTTTACAATTAACCAAATTTGTAATGATTACAATTTCATAGAATGTGCAATACACCTGAATTCGGGGCCAAGTCAAAAGTGGGTTGTGAATGATTATCTCTCAATCGGTCGATTACAACTCATGTCATATTCGACTGCGTCTCCTATATACCTCCGCCCTAAATTCAGTAAAGGAAATGGATAAACTTATTCTTGATATATCACAATGTATTAAAACAAAAATCCTATAATCAAATGTCATTTGACGACAATGATCTTGATCAAGTTTGGAGTTCATAACTTATGTGCTTTTGAGATATTGTGATAACGAGAAAGCGGGACGGTCGTACGGACAGACAAACCGAAAAACAAAATGCCCCCTGCACTACCTTCGGTGGGCGGAGGCATACAAAAAGGTGAACAACAGCAGAATGCACTTCATGAATGACAACCTCATCAAAATAGTTCAGAATATGTTTTATGTTTAAAGAATAGGAGAATATCGGCTCCATAGGCATTCATGCATGGCCGCCTCAATATATCATTATACATGTAAAGAAGCTCTTTGCGAATTTTTTTCTTCTTCATTTTGCCCATCGGGATTCTTCAGGATATTGATATTGATTTATTGATGGGTCTATGCACGAATGCCAATGATGTATTCTATTATTCTTTTAGAATAAAACACGTTTTAATTTTGTGTACGAGGTTTTCATTCAATTCATGAAGTACAATTATGCTGTTTCCATTTTCATTTTTTTTTAATGAAATCGACCGATTCAGAGATTATCATCCAAAACACAGTCCATCCTCCAAACAAATGAAGAATTCACTGTTGACAATTATAATGCATTTTGCAACATTTCTATGTATATGTCAACATTTTTTTTCATACTAGTATTTTGGTCTAATACGTATCTCCTCACTCGCAACACACACTATTCTCTTAAATCTATGCATATACACTGTGCATATATATATATATATATATATATATATATATGAGTTCACGAGTTCACTGTGTGTTTGCTGACCAACAAAATTTCCCACATGGCTTACCTATTTAATGTTGTTAATTACAGTGAACAATTAAACCCCCCAGTTCAGATGCTTCTAGAACTTCATGTAAGTCAGCCACACTACGGATTGAACTATTCCTCCATATCCCCATGCAGTCCATCGTTGCCTTGTAAAAGTCGTTCCTATGCTTGTCCAAAATGCTCCTGGCCTGGTTTTGCCCGATGTCAAGCCTGACGGTAAACGTGTCGTAGGCGTAGCTTGGAATGTACCTTGCCAAACTAATTTGCATCGCGTCGCTCACTTCCCTGTTTAAATAAAAGCAAAATCCAGGCAAAGGTAAAAAGTAAAATATTAGATGTCGGAATGTTAGAGTTACGATATCAGAGTAAAAGTATCAGAGGTGAACATGTCAGAGGTACACTCAATTGACATGATTACATTTAGATTTTACCTTTCTAATTACCTCGATCATGTAGATCAGTTTATTCAGCTTCTTGAATGCAAAACAAAATGATTCTATACATCATTATGCAGTTTTGGAATATATTGCGGCGGCCGGGGAAAGGGGGTGGTGTGTTTAGGGGATTCTAGGTATTCCACATCGGAGCGACCAAGAGGGTATCATCTCCTCCTCGCCCCTTCCAAAATATGGATGGAGAAAGAGAGATAGAGTAGAGATTGGGATGAGAGAGAGACACACAAGGGTAAAATTCATTGTATCTAGAGCTGAGTTAAACGGCTTTAAAGAAAATGTTTCCTTTGTGAACGCCTTTTATACGATGTTCGGACAGATACGAAGTCGCGATTCATACGCCGTTTAAAGCAGGCTGCAGATACGAAGCCCGTATCTAGAGAGCAAGACATTTTGTGTGTGAAGGGATAAACGTCCTTAACTAGACCGGGCACGGCTTTTTAAATGCTCAGTAGGGCCATTGCGCATTTACGAGCAGTAAGTCACTGCTCGTAAATGCGCAATGGCGTTTAAAGAGCAGTAAATCTCAAACGACCGCACCGAAATTTCCTGTGTGTGAATGATGTTGTACCTAAAGCCGATATAATCAGCTTTAAAGAATTTTACCCCTGTGTGAAGGTGGGGGGGGGGGGGGGGGGTAATGATATACTCGTTTGAACATCGCCTCATTTATAAAGAACGTCAGCGACACGTGGTTTCCCCTAGTCCAGAATCTGCACGGTCCTTTATAATTTCCCTACACACTTGATTCAAGCCGTCGAAGATGGCGTTATCAACAAACTCATAATTATGCTCACAAGCCCAGCCTTTTTTCGCCGGGTGTCCTAATTTAATCATCACGCCATTATCGGCTGGTAGCAAGTAAGTAGGGAGAGGTAGCGTTGGTGTGGTGGAGATCAAAATTAAATAGGCCAGAATCTGGACTAGGTTTCCCCAGCAAAATTATACTCCGATGATTATTGTTTCACTGTAAACAAATTGTGATTTTGAGTCATGGATAAATATATTCAAAGAAACATGAAACCATGGTGCTTCTATAATGTTTTTTCTGATAACATGGTGCTAGTCATGATATAATACATTACCCGAAGAAGAAAACATAGGGCTCAGAAATGGACGATGTAATTTGTTCAAAATCTTGCTAATCTTATTGTATATCATGATTATTTCCTCTGCTGTTTCTTAAGTAGACACTGAATCTGATTTGTCAACAATGTAACTATGTCCCATTTGCAGGCCCAAACAATGAATGGGTTGAATTCCCCCGGCATTTGAAAGATAATACTAATTTAGAACTTCCCTCAAAACGAAAGGGTCTGAAATGACGTTTTGTGGGAAAATAAGAACCGTTAGTTCTCGAATTGACTTAAGTGATTGCAATCATTTTAGTAAATAGTCTGATTTGCAGACCCTTGTACCCAGTGGCGTAGACAGGTTCGTACACCTGGGGGGGGGGGGGACTGTCAGGGGCGAATCTAGCTTTTTGCTAAGGGGGGGGGGTTGACCAATATAATGACGATGCGGAGCATCGTCCACGAGCCGCAAAGCGGCGAGCCGATTTTTTTTGGGGTGTTTATTTGAACCCCGTAAGTGATGTTTTCCTGGCATCTATTAACACAATGGAGACCATAAAAAGCAGTGCATGATAACGTCTTTTTAAATCAAGTAACAGTTAAATACACAGTTATATCCAGAGTTATCATCTGTTTAGTTAAGTTACCAGATGAGTTGAATATCTTCTCACAATATTTGCTTGAGGGTTTCTCTCCAGCGTGCGTTCTTTTTTTTTTTTTTTTTTTTTTTGGGGGGGGGGGGGGGCCCTAGATCCGCGCCTGTTAATCTTGTGGTTATCTTGTGGTTTCCAAACCACAAGATAACCACAAAATACTTGTAAGATTTTCTTCTTTTTTACCGTCTGAATTCGCTTTCACCGTGTGAATGCGGCTAATAACAATAAACACAATTACAATAATGATGAGGATTATTATTATCATCATCATAATTATTATTATTATTAATATTATAATTGTTATCATTATTATTATTACTATTATTATCATCATTATGACTTATTAAGTAAGCAAATATCATTCCCCAAAACCTGGGGGGGGGGGGGAATGATTGTACATGCCATCCCCCCCCCCACCTTGTGAGGTGGGGGGATGCATCCCCCTCATCCCCCCCCCCCCCCGTTGTCTACGCCCCTGCTTGTACCGAATGGTCGTACGTTTTGTGCTGCGCAAAAATTCAATCAGTTTAATTTTGGCCATTACAAGAAGTGGGTTATTGACGTAGACAAAAAGCTCATGTTCCCTGTAAAGCTAATTTTATGTATGCCATTACCAAACAAAAAAGAATAAGTCGGTCACTCAATAGTGTCTGACAGTACATTTTAGAAAGTAAACGGGTTTCCTTGCATAATTTGAATACAAGGACATACGTGACATATTCATAACTCCTGCATAGTTTTACAGAATTCGATGTTGGTTGCTAATGGCGATATAGTCATACACCTTTTAATACAAGAAAAAGACAATGCAAAACCGTTTTACCAGAACGCAAACAATTCACGTTTATAAACTTTTGAACTACGCTGGCTGTAGTTGATATGTTACCGAAGGAATATTATCAAAAAAACATTATTTAGCCTTTTAACGATAGAAAAGGAATTCTTACCTTGGCCTTTGAGTACAAACTTCACCGGATGCTGTTGATGCATCTGCAAAAGGAATGGCGACTGATGTAGATGGTGACTGTCTCGGTGATGTGGAAACTGCGTCTTTTAGTGATAATAATAATAATATATTGTCACTTATATAGCGCATAATCAATTAAAACTGCTGTATACGCTTGACATACACACTCTAAAAACTGAAATGCTAAATCACCATCTAAAACGGCCAAGGAGCAACCACTCATCCTAAATGACAGACTTACACGGTTACACCTCAAACATGCTGGATCCACCATAAAGGTTGAATCCAGCATGCTAAACGTATAAATCTGACACTCCGAAAGAGCGGCTACTCCTCGGCCCCATGAAATAGCGATTCGACACCTCAGCCCCTAGAGGTGTCGTGGACCAGTGGATACGTCGCCGGACTGTCGATCTCAAGGTCCGCGTTTCGAATCCCACCGCGGCACTAATGTCCTTTGGCAAGACATTGATCTACATTTGCCACACTCCACCCAGGTGAAGTAAATGGGGACCGGTAGGAAGTAATTCGTTGAAAGCTGTGAGCACCGACATCGGTAGCCTAGCAGAGCCGGGGTAATATTGGAGCGCTTTGAGCAGGGTGGATATTATGTGCGCTACATAAATTAATATCCAATTTTTATATTATTATTATTAGAGAACAGCTCTCCGAGATTAGATAACTATAATACAAACAAATATGTCTTTAGATTCCGCTCAAATGAATCTGTAAAGTTACACGACCGTAGGTGTGCTGGCCAGCTATTCCAAAGTTTTGGACCACACAAATCAAAGCCAGTTTCAACCTTCTTTTAATTAACTGTAGGAACGTGTAAAATTGAAGTATCTTCACTAAAGCGGAGACTGTAATTTGACCGATGAGGTGAGGACAGTAAAGTAAAAAGGTGCGAATGTGTGTATGCACTTTTTAACGATCAAAGTATCCTTGTAAGACATTATCTGATCTACAGGCGATGTGTCGGTTTCTCCTGATTATAAGAGGGGGGATTTTTTAAGACTTCATAATCGTTGTATTGGTTGTAAAATTATTTTCCATTATAAATTTACTTGCAACTCAATCACAAATAAAGTCATGGTTAAATGAGTAAATCTTGATACCTCATATTTTTATTATTATTTTCCGTTTTCTGCTAACGATCAAAATTCATGTTGGTGAGTTCAAGTTTGAATCTAAACGATTTGTATTGATTAATGTGAGCAAGGAAAAAGCAAAACAAATAGAGATAACAAGAAAGGTATAAAGCAAACAGTAGATGATTGTTTATGTGTGGATGGATAGTGAAAGGCTATAATTATGTTCATTTCCATTTGTTTGCGATCAAAGATTGTGTATGTGCTGTACATGCATCCACAAAATTGTTATGATTATGTTATATATTTTAGTTAAAGAATGGCTGTTTGATGTTAATAATCAGAAAAGTATATCGTAGGTATGTTTTTATCTTGAAGCGGAAATTGACACGTTATACACAAACGTTAATGTCTGTCCATGACACTCATAATGTTCGTCCATGACAGAGGGTTTGCACATCTGTAACAAAAGACGGAGCTTAAAACATCAATTGATGTGACGAGGGAAACAACTTCCTTGACCAAAATTTGCCGTTGAAAGTAAATACCCAATGCCAGTTACTTAAAATAGAATAGACAACAATTTAAGTCAAGAATTCCGCTTCTATCTCATCCATCAATCACAAGACATATTTAATTTATTCGATATTTAGGAGGTTACCAATGCAATGTGATGCAATGTCAACACCTTTGGTGATATAACAACAGTTCCCTATGATGCATTGGTTATTTTCTACATGCCCTCAACTATCCGAAACTTGTCAAATGTCCGCCGCCGACACATTTGGATAGGAAACATTTATAGATTTCTCGGTTGGTTTGATTCGAATCAATATTGTTTACCTTCTAGGTGCATGGGAACAAGGAGCTCCTTTCTTGTGCTTTGTTCAAAGATGAATGTCACTATATTCTCGTCAGTGGTTCTTGTATCCACTTTGAACATTACTTTGTGCTTTGTCAGATGGCGAAGATCACTTTCATGTATAGTCTACAACAAAACAAAAACATAATGTGTATGTGTGTATATATAAATATATATAAATATATCCACACATATATATATATTACTAAAGGCGTCAGTAGAGGGACATTTGGAGTGAAAAAAAATGAGTCATTAAGTAGACATTGTCATTAGGAGGACAATTTGGTGTCCTCTTAACGTTTTTTATGTTTTATTTCTCATAGAAGGCCCAATTTTGTTATATATCTCTCTCTATATGTGTAATTTTACTAAATGCGTCATTGGAAGGACATTTCAAGTGAAAAAAGGAGTCATTAAGTAGACATTAGGGTTAGGGTTAGGTTTAGGGTTAGGTTTTAGGGTTATGCTAAGTGAATGCTAAATGAATGCTAAGTGGTGACGCAAATAAAATTGCCCAATTTTCGAATTGCCAAAGTATTGGCTACATTCCATGTCGTCAATCAATACGCATATCAATTAATTTTGCAAATAAAGAATCATCTAATTTCTATAACAAGTATTAGGTACATTTAGGCCTAATTGTGAACAAGGCATTTGTTAAACTTTAAACAGCTAAGATATGAGGCATTAATTGTCTTACTTCCATCTCTACTGAACATGTTGATTTAAACTGCTCGTTTTAATGTTACCTTTGCCATGTCTTTCATGGTGCTTTCTGGGCAAGTAATCTTTAGTCCTCCAGAACGCCACTTAACAAAGAATGGCTCCGGGTTGAGTGGAACCTTGTATCCATCCTGCACCTTAAAAAAAAAGGTTAAGAAAAAGCTATTACAAGAACAAGTTTAAAGGCATTTGCACTCGACACACTATAAATCATAAGTCAAAGAGACAGAGAGAGAGAGAGAGGAGAAAAAAGAACAAAACAATAAAAGAAAAAAGGATGAACACATGAAAGGTAAAAATTCAGAACTAACAAATTTGAGAATTCAAGAGACAAGAAGAGCTTTTACTGAAAATAAGAATCCGCAAACATTGCGGGATATATATCAGCCACCACGCTACTATTTATATCACTCAGAATAATAACAATAATAATAATAATAATTAAACACATTTGTTAACATCCTTTAAGTAATCAAACGAGCACAACAAGGGACACCAAATAGCCTAGGACAAAAGATGCCCGGTATTAAAGGAATTGTAATAATTGTGTTTACCCAAGGTAAGCACATCCGTATCAATGACTCTCTCTCTCTCTCTCTGCGGGCCCTGCAAATATTATTTCCTCAGCATTGCCACGTACCCATTTACACCTGGCGGAGAGTGGCAAATGTGGATTAATGTCTGGCCAAAGAACGTTAGTGCCTGGCTGGGATTCAAACCCCCCAAACGCTTGGACTAAGAGTCACATCAATGGACCGCTATACCACGTCACTTCTTTCTAATCCGTTTATACTTAAACTTGATGAATGTCGAAGTCCATGCCTGCATATTTTATGGGTAATATAGTAAATGCCAGGCAGAACATGAAGATACTGCGAGAGGGGGGGGGGGGGGGGAGGATGGAGAAGAAAAAGAAGAAGATAAGATAAAGACAAAAAACGTACCTCTACTGGTTGGCCATCTCCATCTCTTACATTGACAAATACAACGTGTACAGCATTCTTCGGAGTTGACAAAGGAAAGTATAGTGTACACGAAACACGTTTTCCAATGAAAATCCGTTTGAAGACAGCTACAATCCAAATTTCGGAAAAGTGGTTCATGTATATATCTAGGTCGTCATGTCTTACAACACATCGCAGGCTCCCGTTGGTAGAAGGAATAGCCGTAAAACTTTCCGGAGCTATTTATGCAAGTAATAACAAAGATATCTAGTTAATGACTAACCAAAACGTTTAACACAACTATTATTTCATATTATAAGATAATGACGTGGACCCTTTTTTTTTTTTTTTTGGTCTCGAAATTTGAAAATTTGACATTTTTTTTCGTTGGGGGGGGGGGGGGGGTAAGGTCACTTTACGTTAGCCGTGGGAATAATTATTAATTTTTTTTGTATTATTTTTTTATTTAAAAACAAAAAAAAAAAAAAAAAAAAGGGGGGGGGGATTTTAGTTTTTTTTAGGGGGGTTTACACACATAAAAATACCAAAGGGGGGGGGGGGTTGAACCCCCCCCCTTCCCCCCCCCCCCCTGCGTACGCCCCTGCACAGGAGAGACGTTGCTCTGATCCTCAACAAACAAGCACATAAAGCACTCCTGGGATATAACATCATATCCCCTAAACTGATCTCAGCCAGATTTCGAACACAGACTGGAACCTTAACAATAATCCAGGTATATGCACCGAACATGGCAGACAGAGAGGAAGTGATAGACACATTTTATGACCAGCTTCAACAAACAATAGATGACACTCCTAACAAGGACATATATTTTGATAGTGCAAGGTGATTTAAACGCAAAAGTAGGGAGAGACTGGGACACCTGGAAGAACGTCATAGGACATCATGGATACGGAGAAATGAACAACAGAGGCAAAAAGCTTTTGAACTTTTGTATGGCCAACAATCTAGCTATTGCAAATACCATGTTCAAACAGAAGAAGGCAAGTCTTGAACGGACATGGGAGTCGACGGACGGGAGAACCAAAAACAAGATAGACTTTGTCATGGTGAACAACAAATGGAAATCAACGTTCCAATGCGCTACAACTTTTCCAAGTGCTGATGTGGCCTCAGATCACCAACTGGTTATCTGCAATGTCAAGCTACGATTCAAAACTAAACCCAAACAGAACAAAATGAAGAGATATGATGTGTCGAAACTGAAAGATGAAAATACATCAAAAAACTACCAGGCCATAATCGGAGGGAAGTTCAGACCTCTGCTTGATCACTCTGATACCCACCTAGACATAGATAGCATCTGGGAAAATATTAAGCAAGCATTTAATAGCACAGCAAAGGATGTTCTGGGAATGGAAAAGAATAGACCGCAGGAAGCATGGATCTCACAAGAAGTACTAAATCTCAGCGAAGAACGCAGCAAAATCAAACAAGCCAAACAAAACGACCCTTCACTGAAACCAAGGTACAACTTTCTGAATAGAGAGATAAAGAGGAAGACTAGGGGCTGTAAAGATGCGTGGCTCCAAGACCTTTGCAGTAGAGTAGAAAGTGCACACCAAGCTGCTAAATCAAAGGAGGTCTACGCATCAATTCAGATAATCACCAAATCAGCATCAAAGAGAATGCAATCAGTTAAGAGTAAGACAGGGAGAACTCTAACAGAAAACTCAGAAGTAAAGAAGAGATGGAAAGAAAACTACGACGAACAATACAATGAACACAACCCCCAAAACGACACAGTAGCAAACAGTCTACCCAACAGCTCTTCAGATGACCCAGAGCCAAACATACTGAAGGAGGAAATTAAAAGTGCAATAAAAAAAAAACTTAGTGAGGATAAGGCAACAGGATTTGATACAGTCACTTCCGAAGAAATCAAAGCAGCTGAAGAAACGGGAACAGACATATTTCACTATCTCTGCAACCAAATATGGTAGTCTGAGAAATTCCCGGAGGAATGGGGAAGAGCAATAATAACCCTGATCTATAAGAAGAAAGATAAGCTAGACTGCGGGAACTACAGAGGTATCAGTCTTCTGTCCCATGCAGGAAAAGTACTGACAACAATCCTACAAAGAAGAATTCTCAAAAGAACGGAAGAAATCCTTCAGACCAGGCAGGGCTACGACAGACCAAATATTCACGCTAAGACAAATAGCTGAGAAATACCTGGAAAAGAACAGAAGCCTGTACTGCTGCTATATCGACTTTCAGAAGGCTTTTGATTCGGTATGGCAGAAGGGTCAGTGGAAGGCGATGGGGTGTTTTGGCTATCCTAGCAAGCTGATACGACTGCTACAAGCACTGTATGAACAAACCCAGAGTACGATTGGAGCAAATGGAGAGCTGACAGAGTGGTTCAAGATAACCGTAGGAGTCAGGCAGGGGTGTGCCATCTCGCCACAACTTTTCAATATACTCCTCGAGCTAGTTATGACCATGGCAATGGATGAAGTCCAAATAGGAGCCAAAATTCAAGGAACCTGCATAAACAACTTACGCTTTGCAGATGACATCGTCTTGACAGCCGAGACTCCAGAGGAACTGCAGACACTGGTTGATAAAGTCTACAAGGCAAGCTGCGACCTTGATCTCAAGGTGAACATAGCAAAGACAGAAGTGCAAGCTATTAGCAAAAGCAAGTGCAACCTCAACATTGACATAGACAGACTAAAACAGGTGGAAGATTTTGAGTACCTGGGAGGGAAAATAGCAGAAAACGGCTCAAGTACAAGTGACAGCAGAAAACGGCTCAAGAATCGTATCAGGAAAGCAGGGGCAGCTTTCCAAAGGCTAAATAACATATGGACATCAAAAAGCATTATTAGCCAGACGAAGATGCAACTGTACCAATCACTCATCCTCTCTATACTGCTTTGTGGGGCAGAATCCTGGACAGTTAAAAAAGAAGATAGCAACAGGCTTCAAGTGTTTGAAATGGCATGCCTTCTTCGCATAATGGGGGTGACAAGACTAGATAAGATCCGTAATCCCTCAACCTCGATCAAGATGTTATGGACAAAGTCTTCACTAAAGGACTCAAATATTTTGGCCACGTCTTAAGAATGAAACCCACAAGATACCCCAAATTTGCCGTTGAAGGAAATGTCACAGGAAATCGACCCAGAGGCCGTCCACCCAAAAGATGGCTTGACTGCATCTTAGAGGACTGCAAAGCAAGATCCATACCAAGGCTGACATATGCAACAAGACTGGCTGCAGACAGAAAAACTTGGCATACCATCACCATACAGAAGCACTCACGAGGCCCCTGGCCTGCGTGGACGGCATAAGTCAAGTCAAGTCAGTCAATTAGTACAATTACCCACACTCGGAACCTTTAACACAGTACAAACACCCTCGGCTACCGCCTCGGGCGTGATAGTCTGTTCCAAAGGTACCTTGTGTCGGTAATTCTTACTAATGCCCTCACTACTGTGTATTATTTGTATTCAATCATATACTTGCATGTCAAAACCTGCATGTTTACGCAAAATATCATAATACTTATAATCAATAAAGACAGCTATCGATATTTGAAGAGTTTCATTCCAAAAGGAGCTAAATCCACTTTGGGTACTTCTGAGTAAATCACCTTTTTTTATTTCTCCACTTTCCCTTTAGCCATGTACCTTTATGTTGTTATATAGGTTAAAGGTGTCACCCTGGACCAATAATATTTGATTTTAAAAAATCTACTATTTTTTTCGGATTTTTAATACATTTTTAGATTTTTTTTTCTTCGTAGATTTAGCTCCTTTTGGAATGAAACATGTTATTCTACCTAAACAAATTCATATTTTCTCAATAAAGTCACTGAAATTATATTCAAATTTAGCAGCAAACCTTTCCTTTTAAATAATAATAGTGAAATCACAACTAAAAAAACCTTTTGAAAAGAAAGTAAACAAAATATCACAATTTCATTCCAAAAGGAGCAAAATCCGTTCAATTCCAAAAGGAGCTAAATCCATGTTTCATTCCAAAAGGAGCTAAATCCACAAAATCTAAAAAAATGATAAAAATCAGAAATAACTGGTCGATTTTTTTTTCTTATCATATATTATTTGTCCAGGGCGACACCTTTAACATATATAACAGCTCCTTTTGAAATGAAACATGATATTGTACCTAAATTTTTTCATACTTCCTGATGAAATTTTCGACTGTGATATTAATGCATTTTGTCCCCATGTAGGAAATCATTATTTTAAGACAAAAAACTCAATTTTGATAAAATATGGATTTAGCTCCTTTTGGAATCAAGCTCTTCATTTGCCTCCAATCATTAATCATTAAATGAAGTTCTGACTTTTGTGCCCCAACTCTATCGAGATTATTTCATGTATAAGGGTGTAAGAAAAAAAAGTGCCTTCAATACCTGTGTAATTAACATCTTTGATTAGATTTGTACTTCTTCATAAATAGCAATGTGAATGGGACAGAAAGAAAGAGAAAAAGAGACATTGGAAAATAAAAGACTTTACCACTCTTGCGATAATAAGTGACGACTTCGGCAGCCTCTGGCTTTGTGAATATACCACAATGGGGCATCCTTACTCTCACAGGAACGTCAAAGTTTGCATCAGAGGGCGACATCCTCAAGCCGACGGAAATGATGGCTTCCGTGTCCTTCAGCACCAACTCCGGTGGAATGTCATGGATTGGTTCGACGGTGACATCCTTTGCTCTGTAAGCTTCATTTGGTGGAATTCTTACTTCAATACCATACTGCTCTAGCCGAATTATGCCAGTATCATCTTCAGGGTGAATGTCAACTGACGTGGACGTCGACGGTCTTTGGAATGAAAAAACTGTTTTTCCTGATGATATCTCGGTTGTTCCTAATTGTTAGAATTATAAATCATGTTAACTTCGAAAACATATGTATTAATTATGTTCATGGTGTTGTTTGTATGATCATGTTACATTGAAATTTAAATGACAATTTAGTAATACAATTAATTACCCCCAAAATACTAACGGACGGAACTACAACAAAGAGTTTTATGGCTAATTGGCTGACCAACGGACATACTACTTTATGGTAGGGTATTCGTATTATAAAGTTAAGTTCGTCATTTTCTCGAAGTTTCGAGAAGGGCCTTCCGAAGTTTCAATCTGGTCGTCGACATGATTTGGATTATCTTTTTCTTGCTTTTCGTCGCTGCCGTCAAAAATATTGAGGAACCTAGACATAGATTTTTGAAACATACTATTAAATACGTTGTGCATTTGCATAATACGTGTGCCACGTGAACGCCACCAATAACCAGACGTATGTTAGTCCTGGACTTGGCTAAAAATTACGCCCGAGAGACTAAATCCGGGCATTATGTGTCCACAAAATTGCTCAATTTTCATAACAGAGAGATAAAAACAAATTTTAAACAGGTAATTTGTTTCCTTTTGTTTGCCCTATCTCTTCCATCTCAAGTTCATGATGTGTTGCTGTTTAAAGCATGTTAAAGACATGTGGTGTCAATGTCTTTCACATCCCTTTTCCATTAAATATTTCTCCTCTCCGTTTTTTTAGTTCACCATGATACACCATGTTTCTTGAGACTTGTGACTCTAGTTTACAAGTTAAACGAGTGTGATATTCTTACTCGGTGTAAGTTTACGATTGCGATGATACCAAACTCAGTCAAGTTCAAAATCAATTAAACTTCTCTTCGACAGAACACATGCAATAACTGCCTGATTTGCACTTTTCATCCAAACCAATTCTCACAAATTGTTTTGTATTAGCCTGTGCTCACTCAGACGTAACATATTGTCAATATCTATTAGTGCCATTAGATTTTATAGACCTTCACCGAAAATATCAGAAGAAAAATTGTGCATATATCCTGACATTTTGATTTTTGGAGGAAGCTTTCAAAGTATATATTCAAGTACAAATAAAGATTACAGTGATCAAAATATAACTTAAACATTAATCCTTAATATAGGATGTATGCCAAAGAGCATCATAAATAATTTGTAAAAAGGAAGGATCAACTTACTAGGTGAAGTTTCCTCTGTCCTTCTTGCGAACCCTTTGAGCATCTTCTCATCCTCACGTCTCGTAAAGTTAAGACACTTTGATACAAAAAAAATGTACAAGAATGCTATATTATCGCAAAAATCTTCTCCCTCTAAAATATTCAAACTATTTTAATGAATATTGTAATCTCTATAACGTAATTTGAGTCTAAAAAAACTACAGCTTTACTGCTCGAGACACACAAGGCATGATATCATAATTACCCTCGATTTCTTGTAACGAAGTGCAATCGAGGCTATATCAGATAGCAGATATTACCTGAATTTGATGAATACACATCTTTTGGATCGCAAGTGAGTTATATTTGCCCTCTTGATCACTCTTCCCATAGCGCAAACATACGCTCATTTGACTATATGGTCAAAATATACATTGACAAATGATTGGAAGTTGAAGTTGCCAATCACAATCATCGCAATCGATATCATGTCAGAGCTGTGGACAAATCACGCGATTTTATATATAAGAGGTCAGTGGCGTACGCAGGATTTTTTCAAGGGGGGGGGGGGGGGGGTTAACATTTTGAAATCGGGCCGAAAATGTCGCAACGACTCAGCCAGCCGCTGAATGCGGGGGGGGGGGGGGGGGGAAGAGGACACTTTTTTTTTTTTTTTTTTTTGGTCTCGAAATTTGAAAATTTCACATTTTACTTCGTTGGGGGGGGGGGGGGGGGGGAGTAAGGTCGCCTTTTTTTTTTTGTATAATTAAAAAAAAAAAAAAAAAAGGGGGGGGGGTTTCCAAAAAAAAAAAACACATACAAATACCAAAGGGGGGGGGGGTTCAACCCCTAAAACCTCCCCCTGTGTACGCGCCTTTAAGAGGTTTCTACACTGTTGGTCATAAAGGTGGTATAATTATTTTTACCCCAATTTATGGAATGATTTTGACAACGATTTATTCCTCAAAATCTACATAATAGTAAACATTCTCAGATTTTATTGAATAATAATTTGCGAGTGTTTGCTTTGCGTGACTACTAAAGCATACCTGTGCTACTATGCTAATCAACTAGGGTACCTACGTCTTTAAGTCACAACTGACAGTAATAAGGATTAAGGCCTCACAAAAGGGCACTAATATAGCTGATCGACACGTTTTTTTTATTCTGGGGCCTCACAGTAACGAGGCTATTGCTTAGCCACTGTATCATGACTGTACGCAGCGGGTGCTAGGGTACGTCGCCGCCCCCACAAATACACAAAACTAAGAAAATGCAATAAATTATCAATAATTTATTGTATTTCCCCCGGTTCCCAACAGGAACAATTCCTATGTAGGGCCATGCATTATGGTTAAAGGCATGCCCACATAGAGATTTAAATTGGGGGAAAATAATTATTCCATCATTATGACCAACAGTGTATGACTATAGTTGCTAGAACAAAATCTTTATGTTTGTCCTTTAGGCGCAAATAGTAAACTGTTTTCCTAAACATTAGATGTCGTATAGTATTATGTAGTTTGAAATATTGCCTTACCTCAACATCCAATTCTACATCGTAGTTGAAAGGCCCATACTCAATAGACCTTTATAATTATAAAAGAGATATGATTGCGGATAAAAAAAAAAAATATATATTTCAACTGGGTAACATTCATGACCTTACATTGATATCCGTTCCTGCCCGTTAGTAGTGCACAATTAAGGTCTAGGTAGCTCCTATTTACATGCACGTAGGATAAAAAGATCAATGACTTTTTAGTAATAGGCTATGCCATTTAAAATGACAACCCTTAAAGATACTATGTCCCTTTTGCAGCCAACATCAAATTCTGTAGAACTTTGCAGAAATAATGAATATGTCATGTATGTCCTATCTGTGAAATTTAAACGTAAGCAGCGTCCTAATATTCAAATTATGAAAGGAAACCCGTTTATTTGCTAGACTTCACTGTCAGACACTATTGAGTGACTGACTGGCTTCTTTTCATCTTTGGTAATAACATACATAAAATGAGCTGTAAAGGGTACATGAGCATTTGTCTAGATCAATAACCCACTTCTTATAATGGCCAAAATTAAACTGATTGAATCTTTGCGCAGCATAAAACGTACGACCATTCGGTACAATTGTCTGAAAAATCAGACTTTTACTTACTGGCTCTATAGCTCCTAAGTCGATTCGACAAATAATAGTGGTTATTTTCCCACTTAAAAACATTTTCAAGCCCCCTTTTTTTAGGGAAGTTCTAAATTAGTATTGTCTTTCAAATGCCATTGGAATTTAACCTTTTTATTTTTTGGCCTGCAAATGGGACATAGTACCTTTAAAAGGCCCATATAGTTTCGATTCGAAAACTTTTAAATGTTTATATTTTCGTTAAGGAATGTACATGTATATTATTGGGGCCGGAGGAAAATAATATAATGCTAATGATACCTCCTTCTACGATAAGACATAGAGCTGGCTGGAGCTAGTGAGTCAAAATAAGATCAATGGGGACCTTATTACATTGACTCTTCTATTTTTCTCGCCCGACCAATGTCCTTAAATCATTTCCATTGTTTCTTGCTAGAAGTTTAAATTTCATACAAGTTACTAATCATTAGTTTACATTTTCCAATGACATATTCAATTAATTAAGTCAAATTTAAAAAATGAAGCAAAAAACCTTCAGTTCCAAGTCAGACGGGTAAACACATATACTATAACCAACAGACAACGCCTTTGTTGCTCTGATAAACATATGTCTGTGTTTTTGTTGTTGTCGATTTCGCAGTTATTAAAAATCTTCTGTTTTGTTCATTATTTCCAAACTCACTGTACTTTCAGACTATCCAATGCTTACAAATATGTTAACGACTCGACAAGTTCAACCAAGTCTTCTTCGTCGAAGCACTTCATCCCGGGACAGACTTAGCCACTTCAGGTTCTTGATGTGTTCTCTGATCAGAAGAGCCAATCCTATCATCGTCTCTCTCGATACTTTCTTCTTTGCTAATGGGAGTGAGGTTGGTGCTTTAAGTCTGATGGTTGTGAGCTGCTGTCCCTTGGTCTGACGAAGACTAGCCGTGATCTGAGATAAGTCTCTCTCTGCATTATCAAAAGAGATATTGAGTTCTTCCAAGCCAGGAAGCGATGAGAGCAGACCTTCATAGCTTTGTGACGTCACTCCGTCGGCTGATAGTTTTTTGACAGATGGAAACTTAGGAATAGATGAATGGAGGCTGAGAGAGGAGTCTGATGAAGGGAAACTGAGAGAGGAGTCTGATATGATTAGATTTGTTAGCATCGAAAATGATCTGAGGCAGGACCATAGTCCACTCGTCACGTCTGTAGTTAGAGTAGACCCTTCGAACTTTACTATCGTAATCTGTAGTTAAGAAAGAAAGAGAGATAGAGGGAGAAAAGGGAGGGGGAGAAAGAGAAAGAGAGTGAGATAAAGAGAGAGAGAATTAAAGACAGATAGTACATATAAGATAACATCAATTAGTTGATGAAGAAATGTATTTAATATCTCGTTGTCATGATTGTATGATGATTATTAAAGCAATCGAGACAGTGGCTTCAATTTGCCTGAGAATATTCGGTAAGTAATGAAAGTTCCCTCCCCCTCTTTTGTATGAAATGTATAAGTAATTTTCAAAAAGATTAATTGTTTCCACATAGGATCTTCAAATCCTTCGTTTTACATAAGTTGTATGTTTCTATTGACAGCGTTTCGTCGTTTATACCTCCTTCACATACACGGATTTTTCTTACGAGTCCTTACGGATCGCACAAATTCACGGATCTTTCACGGATCCTTACGATTTGGCCACTTTTACGACCAGTTTAAAGGTTATTACGAGCTTTTTGCGGTTTATTACGGATTATTACGAGTTATTACGATGTATTTACGGCAATCCATGATTTGTTACGAGTTGTCACGAATAACTACGAGCAACTAATGTGTTAGTTACGGCCTGTTTACGTGTTGTTACGAATAGTTACGAGTAAGTTACGAGTATATACGAGTCCTTACGATTTTTAGCCCAAAAATAACAACTGAAAATGAAGTGTTCGAATTTGCAGTTTTTATACCTTTCCCCAATTCGTAAACAGCTCGTAAGCATACGTAAAGTATACGTATCTATTCGTAAAGTACTCGTAAATTCACCTAAAATGCTCGTAATAACCCGTATAAATCCGTAAAGCCATCGTAAACTGACCCGAACAAAATCGTAAGCAACACGTTAGCACACGGAACCATCCGTAAACTGCTCGCAATAATCCGTACATAATCCTTAAACAAATGTTAAACTAACCGATACGAATCGTTACAAAAATCTGTTACGAGTCATTTACGGATTCTTGCGAGCAGTTTACGGATGGTCACGTGTTGTTGCGAGCGGTTTACGGATGATTACGGATTGTTACGAGCTATTTACGAGCTATTTACGGACAAATCAATCCGTGGACAATCGTAAGGAGATTTTTGACATGTCAAAAAAATTGCCTCTCCTTTCACGGATCATTAAGAGTGTCTAGGAGTTGTTGCGAGTTGTGACGAGTTATTTATGGATACCAGCGAGTTATTTACGGATGCTTGCGATTGACTACGAGTTGGCGATCCGTAAGGACTCGTAAGAAAAATCCGTGTATGTGAATGGGGTATTATATGGGTAGGCCGTACGACCTTCTACAATTATTTTGTCGTATTTATTTGTTTCTGGAGAGCAGTAGTTAGTTTAATTAATTTGCCAAGAAATGGCTTATACTATCTTATTTGTTTGCGTATACACCACTCGTCTCGATCATTATAGGCCTTTATCATGCAATACGATTCATTATGCACATTTAAAATAATGTTAAGGGCGAGGATAAAGCATCTCAATAGTACATTCAGCATGTTCCCTAATCCATTCGTAAAAACGCTGTTTATTATGAATAAATACCAAATGAAAAACAAACAATATGGTTACATCCTTTGAATAACAGTTATGCCACATAAATACAATATTATCAAACACTATAAATTGTTATTTATATTATATTACTTTGTTGTAAAAAGTTTTTTTTCTTCAAATGGACGCTTATTTGAAAAGGAGCGTACCTCATGTTTCAGTTCCTCTGTAAGCTTTTCAATCCCAACAACAGTGTGCATATTCACGGACTTTATACCAATACTCTGCGCAGTCAGGCATCCTTTAAGCAACGAGGAAACATTTTCTTCAATATCCCTGCTCTCGGATGAGCAGTCAAGTAGAATGCGATATCGCTCGCTCTCATCCACAAAGCGGTTGGAAAGGAGCGCCTCCAAAATACGTATACAGACGTTGTTATCCGTGCCAGCAGCGAATCGGATGAGATTCTCATAGTCACCGATGTTTCCTTCGATCTTGCTCAGTACTCTGTCCAACTTAGACGTCTGCCAGGGCCACACACGCTTTCTTGATTTAGTTGCAAGGTATTTCCCAGCCAAGTGTTCCTGAGCGAGTTTGTGATAAAATTCAATGGTAGTGAAAGTGGTATTATGAGATCGAGGGAGCCTTGTCGTTGAAATCGTTTCCATGGATAATATCCCAAGCTCACATGCCCTGTCAAGCGTAGCATTAGCTCCTCGGAAATCATATCGCGAGAAAACTAGCTTTTTGAATCGTCGAGCAGACCAGCTAGAGCAAGTTTACCCAGGTCACAAATGATTTCGCCTAGATCTTCGTTCGTAATTTGTTTGCCTATTAGCTTTGATCGGGCATTGGCATGGTGCATCAAAAATACAATTACACTGTCTAATAACTGTGTTTGAGTTGCAGTTTCAGTGTTCAAAAACCCCTCGCTCCATACGTGACAGATCATGAAACAAAATAGAGGTGTCTTGACAAGTTCATCAATAAGTGGTTGTTCATCAAGGTAAACCTTCAGACCATTACCCTTGAAAGGTATCGAAGTCGAGGCAAAGAATTTGTCGATGTACTCTCGTGACCTCTCTCGCGAGAATCCTTCGATCCCCATCTTCTTGTATACCCTTGGAAGATGATCTTGATAGAAGAAGAGGTCTAGGTGTGGGCGTGTCGTTACAAGGACTCGACACTCTGGAAATTCCTCCCAGCGGATGACACTGATAATATTGCTCTCTTGGCCTCGGTGCAAAGAACTAATACCTGCATACTCATCTAGTCCGTCTAGTATGATATGACAGATTCCCTGATTCTCTCTAATGAAATTCTCCAGACCCTCTGGTGTGAGATCATCAACATCACTTAAAAGCTGGGATTGGATTGCTTCTCCGATCGATGTACGCTGACTTGTGTTTCGGAATTTCACAACAAACAGAAGTGGCAGGTGTTCTAATGCTGACCCCTTTTCTCTGTGAACCCAGTCGTAAGCAATCTTAGCAACAGCCGTGGTCTTCCCTCGTCCAGCTGGGGCCGAAATGAGGATTCGAGCTGGCAGTCTTCCGTTTACTTTCGTCGAGAATATTTCAGCAACAGAACCCTGGAGAATTTCTTTTGTGTCTCCTCCACGAGCGTCCTTCTTCACCATCGTCACAACCGTGTGCATATCTTTGAACTCAGAATAAGCATTTTGATCCCACGGTTTCATTGGAATTTTGCACAAGTGATTAAGGTACTTATTCTTCAACTTTTCGCGACATTGCTGAACAGTCAGTGATGGCGTGATCTGCTTACTGGAGATATCTGGAATGATGCAAGCATATAAGACAAAGTGACACATTGCACTCCCATGATCTCACCCTTATCATTCGTTATCATTTGTTTAAATAATTACATCATGTTTCATTGTTCCGACATGTTCTCTGTTCCCCATTAGGTAAAGGCAAGGAAACACACGAAAAGGAAAATCCGACCTTAATAGCAGACTGCTTTGACATGAAGCAGAAAAAGAGGAACTAGTCTGGCGAAAGTTTAAACGAAATCAGACGAGCAATAAAATAAATAGCGTTTCAGATTTGTAAAGTTGCAATCGCTATACGAAAATGACGCAAGGGAATTTAACATGGACAGAATCGGTAATGTTACTGTGATGTATAATGGCGGATATCTCTTCCATTTGTTCCAACACGGAATGAGTAAAATGTCAATTTGCCGAAATGTGTTACTCATGCAGCAGTATCTTCCGTTTTGAAGGGAGATATAATACATATGCTATTCATTATATATTTTAAGTAGTGCCCCTAGGGAGAAGGTGCTTTTGAGAAAAACATAAATTAATGGTATTTCTTGTTCACGACAAACGGGAGAGTTGTCCGAATCTGCGTCACAATAACATGACAAAATTTCCAATATGAGCTTCGCAAATATATGTATATAGTGATGAGATAATTGATGACATAATTCGAAGATTCAAAATGTTCTTCTTATTGGTTCAAATAACAATTTTCGCTACTCAGTTTCTCTTATTTTATTCTGCTTTCACACAAAGTCACACATTACAAAGGGTAAATTGCCCTAAGTCGGGAAATATCCCTCTAAATCGATATGAAAATTTGAGAAATGTTAAGATCCTTGAACTTCATTTGACTACCATATATATTCAAAAGAGTGTTGCTTTTAACATAATTCAATTTAAAATATTTTTATTTCTATTGAAGCCGGGTGCCTTTCTCCAAACTGTTTACATTTTGGGGATTCTGAATATTTATTAGTTTTACGTGTTATTGATAGAAAGATAAACGGATGATAAAAATGAGTACATGTTCGACACGGCTTTTCTAGGGGTCAAATTATGATCAGATGAACATCGTAAATAGTATCAATACATCATCTAACCGCCTATGGCGGGCGAAACATGCCAGGTACATGACAACTATACAACCATACATCCATTCGATGGATGTAAGGTTTTAACCAATCAGAACACAGGAAACTGTACGACCTATACAACCATACAACTATACGACTATACGGCCTATGCAACCTTTGAACGCATGTATAGTTTACAGCGTGCGGGCCCGAAGTGCCATAACCAACAACTATACAACTATACGAATATACGTATAAAAAGCCAGGGGTATTAATACTGCACGTGAAGTGGTTTCTCTCTGCTCGCACAAAGAGAAACCACTGATCAGGGGTTTTAACTACTGCTCGTGCAGTGGTTTCTCTTTGGCACAAAAACAAGTCCTGCATGTGCAGTGATTTCTCTCTGCACACAAAACAACTACTGCACGCAGGCGCGGATCCAGGATTTCTTAGGGGGGGGGGGGGGGGGGCCCAAATTTGAAATTATGCGAGCCAAATATTGGTACGTAATGGTGACCAACAGTGACGTAATGCGGGGGGGGGGGGGTCGGTGCAGGGAGGGGCGAGTTTTCCCTACCCTCCTCCACGAAACGCGGAAGCTTTGACGTTTCATTAAATTATTAGAGAAAGAAGGCGATTCGTTGTACCGTTCTCGACTCAAAATCTTCGTCTAGAGAAAGAAGATGATTCGTTGTACGTAGAGTTCTCGTCTCTTAATCCTTGTCTAAATTCAGCCCCCCCCCCCCTTCTGCGCGAAGCGCGGAAGCTTTGACGTTTCATTAAACTATTAAAGAAAGAAGACGATTCGTTGTACCGTTCTCGACTATTGATATTCGTCTGAATTTAGTTTTTCTCCCCTCCCGCGCGAAGCGCGAGAAATTGTACGAATTATTAAATTATTAGAGAAAGAAGACGTTTCGTTGTAGAGTTCTCGACTATTTAATCCTTGTCTAAATTCAGCCCCCTCCCCTCCTGCGCGAAGCGCGGAAGCTTTGACGTTTCATCAAACTATTAAAGAAAGAAGACGATTCGTTGTACGTTCTCGACTCTTAATCCTCGTCTGAATTTAGTTTTGCCCCTCTCGCGCGAAGCGCGGACAATTTTAACTTTCTCCCCAAACTGTTACATTTTGGGATTCTGAATATTTATTAGTTTTACGTGTTATTGATAGAAAGATAAACGGATGATAAAAAATGAGTACATGTTCGACACGGCTTTTCTAGGGGTCAAATTATTGATCAGTATGAACATCGTAAATAGTATCAATACATCATCTAACCGCCTATGGCGGGCGAAACATGGCCAGGTACATGACAACTATACAACCATACATCCATTCGAATGGATGTAAGGTTTTAACCAATCAGAACACAGGAAACTGTACGACTATACAACCATACAACTATACGACTATACGGCTATGCAACCTTTGAACGCATGTATAGTTTACAGCGTGCGGGCCGAAGTGCATAACCAACAACTATTACAACTATACGAATATACGTATAAAAAGCCAGGGGTTATTAACTACTGCACGTGAAGTGGTTTCCTCTCTGCTCGCACAAAGAGAAACCACTGATCAGGGGTTTTAACTACTGCTCGTGCAGTGGTTTCTCTTTGGCACAAAAACAAGTCCTGCATGTGCAGTGATTTCTCTCTGCACACAAAACAACTACTGCACGCAGGCGCGGATCCAGGATTTCTTAGGGGGGGGGGGGCCCAAATTTGAAATTATGCGAGCCAAATATTGGTACGTAATGGTGACCAACAGTGACGTAATGCGGGGGGGGGGGGGGGGTCGGTGCAGGGAGGGGCGAGTTTTCCCCACCCTCCTCCACGAAACGCGGAAGCTTTGACGTTTCATTAAATTATTAGAGAAAGAAGGCGATTCGTTGTACCGTTCTCGACTCAAAATCTTCGTCTAGAGAAAGAAGATGATTCGTTGTACGTAGAGTTCTCGTCTCTTAATTCCTTGTCTAAATTCAGCCCCCCCCCATTCTGCGCGAAGCGCGGAAGCTTTGACGTTTCATTAAACTATTAAAGAAAGAAGACGATTCGTTGTACCGTTCTCGACTATTGATATTCGTCTGAATTTAGTTTTTCCCCTCCAGCGCGAAGCGCGAGAAATTGTACGAATTATTAATTATTAGAGAAAGAAGACGTTTCGTTGTAGAGTTCTCAACTTTTAATCCTTGTCTAAATTCAGCCCCCCTCCCCTCCTGCGCGAAGCGCTGGAAGCTTTGACGTTTCATCAAACTATTAAAGAAAGAAGACGATTCGTTGTACGTTCTCGACTCTTAATCCTCGTCTGAATTTAGTTTTGCCCCTCTCGCGCGAAGCGCGGACAATTTTACGTTTTATTAAAGTATTAGAGAAAGAAGACGATTCGTTGTAGAGTTCTCGACTCTTAATACTCGTCTGAATTAAGTTTCCCCCTCCCACGCGAAGCGCGGAAGCTTTTACGTTTCATTTAATCATTAGAGAAAGAAGACGATTCGTTGTAGAGTTCTCGACTCTTAATACTCGTCTGAATTAAGTTTCCCCCCTCCACGCGAAGCGCGGAAGCTTTGACGTTTCATTAAACTTTTAAAGAAAGAATACGATTCGTTGTAGAGTTCTCGACTCTTAATCCTCGTCTTAATTCAGGTCCCCCCCCCCTCCCGCGCGAAGCGCGGAAGCTTTTCAGTTTCATAAGATTATGAGAGAAAGAAGACAATTCGTTGTACCGTTCTCGAC